>JAAOAK010000165.1:0-112197 GCA_013396175.1 Fusarium denticulatum | reverse complement strand
CCCGCGACATCCGCGAGACCTTCGGCCGCATGGCCATGAATGACGAGGAGACCGTCGCCCTCATCGCCGGTGGTCACACCGTCGGAAAGACCCACGGCGCTGGCTCAACCGACCACGTCGGCCCCGAGCCCGAGGCTGCTGACCTCGCCCAGCAGGGTCTCGGCTGGTCCAACAGCTACAAGACTGGCAAGGGCCCTCACACAACCACCTCCGGTCTCGAGGTTACCTGGACCAGCACTCCCGTCAAGTGGAGCCACGACTACCTCAAGTACCTCTTCCAGTTCGAGTGGGAGCTCACAAAGAGCCCTGCTGGCGCTCACCAGTGGGTTGCCAAGGATGCCAACGCCACTGTTCCTGATGCCTTCGACCCCAACAAGAAGCAGAAGCCTACCATGTTGACCACCGATTTGTCTCTACGCTTCGACCCTGAGTACGAGAAGATCTCTCGTCGCTTCCTCGAGAACCCAGACCAGTTCAACGAGGCTTTTGCCAAGGCTTGGTTCAAGCTTACCCACCGTGACATGGGTCCCCGCGACCGATACCTCGGCCCTGAGGTCCCCAAGGAGGTCTTCCTCTGGCAAGACCCCGTCCCCGAGCGTGACTACAAGCTTGTCGACGACGGCGACATCTCCGCCATCAAGAACGAGATCCTCAAGTCTGGTGTTGACGTCTCCAAGCTCGTCTCTACCGCTTGGGCCTCCGCCTCCACCTTCCGAGGCAGTGATCTCCGCGGTGGCGCCAATGGCGCCCGTATCCGCCTTCAGCCCCAGAAGGACTGGGAGGTCAACAACCCCGCTCAATTGAGCAAGGTCCTCAGCACTCTTGAGGGTATCCAGAAGAAGTTCAACGACTCTCAGTCCAGCGGCAAGGCCATCTCTCTTGCCGATGTTATTGTTCTTGCTGGTTCCGCCGCTGTTGAGAAGGCTGCTAAGGATGCCGGTGTTAACATCACCGTGCCCTTCGCGCCCGGTCGCACCGACGCTACACAGGAGCAGACCGACGTCAAGTCGGTCAACCATCTCCAGCCTTTCGCCGATGGTTTCCGTAACTACGGCTCTTCTACAGACCGCGTCAAGCTTGAGCACCAGCTCATTGACCGCGCTCAACTCCTCACCCTCAGCGTCCCCGAGCTCACCGCTCTCATCGGTGGTCTCCGTGCTCTCAACACCAACTATGACGGCTCATCGCACGGTATCTTCACCAACCGTCCTGGTGTCCTGACCAACGACTTCTTCGTCAACCTGCTCGACATGAGCACTGAGTGGAAGGCCACTGGAAACGGTGACATCTTCGAGGGTACTGATCGCAAGACCGGCGCCAAGAAGTGGACCGGTACCCGTGTCGATCTCGTCTTTGGTTCACACGCTGAGCTCCGCGCTACAGCTGAGACATATGCTGAGGCTGGTGGACAAGAGAAGCTTGTCAAGGACTTCGTTGCTGCCTGGACCAAGGTGATGAACCTGGACCGATTTGATCTTGCCAACGGTTCTTCGCCCAAGGCCTCTCCTCGACTGTAATTAATGAGCAATGTAGCAAAATACCATTGAGAATGAATGATTACGAATTTTACTAGTTAATTGTATCTGTCCTCTATTCTGTCTCGAGTGGTTCACTTTGTGATTGTATGTATAGATCAATTGAACTTGGCTCTACTCAACGTCCTCAGCAAGTTCGTGATGGCGGGGTAGTGACGAGCCTCGGCCCGGAACTCGACCGGAGCTTACAATACCACGGCTCTGATAGGCCCTCACAATTCTTGCGCCAAATGGCACCATTTGAACGACATCTACTCCGTACAGTTCAAATCCATCCTCTAGGAAGTTGACCGAATGCGTGCATGGTCTGACTATTGATGCATTGTTTCATTGTTTTGCGGCGCATTTGCTGATGCCCTGTTCAGCCGAAGTTGTCCTCGGATCTGATACCGCGCGCCGGCCCCACTGCCGGTCGACATTCCGATCATGTGAAGTGTCGTTCCGATGAGGCTGAACTCAAAGTCCTAGATGAACGACAAAGATGGCAATCAAGGCTATTCACACAACTAGGGCTTGAGAAGCTTCTTGTTGATTTGGGCCATGTTAGGCGCGGGCTTCAATTCGTCCTAGAATTCTTCATAAGTCGTCAATAGCTTAGAACAAGCTTGGAGGCATATGAGTCAAGGAATATGATGAGATCTACTATATCCTAAACTAGGGCCAAGTTCTGCTTTTCTCTTCCCAGTTAGGCAGCACTCTCACCCTATCCTCTTTGACGACCCTGCTTCTTCGATGCTCCCCTGTAGACCTATCATTTTCTAATGTGAGAAGTATGCAGAGTTAGGAATAGGTGCTCTATCCAGCTTGAAGTATCCAGGCTGCAGCTGCTGAAACACTTGTTGAGGATCGTACTTATTTGCAATGCTCTTCAGCTTAGCCTTATTGCCTGACCCATAGCTTGCAATGACATCCTGGTACTGACTTGCGTAGTTCATGTAAACGTAGTCGTTGTTGACTCCGCGAGCTTTGGCCTCCTTGGTTACTGCCTGGAAGGTATCAGAAATCCAGCTGTAGATGGTGTCATCGTCAGACTTATTGTTCCACATAACGGAGAGCTGCAAAATTAATAGAGGTCCACCCTCAGGATTGATACCAAGGGCGTTGCCTCCATTTTTCTGCATCTGCTTGAGCTGGGGAGTAGTGATGCCTTGAACCACAAAGGCTGGTATAATGCCAGAAATATTAGCAACGGCAAGAACAGCCTTGTAAAAGTAATCCCTTGCGTATTCCAAGATGTCGTGATCGAGCTTGGTAGTAATAACGTAGTAGACCTCACGAAGTCCCGGAGGGCTGTCACTCATGATCTCCTTGCCCCACGCGGCGAGAACTCTGTTCTGCGTGGTATCAGAGACGGCCTCAATCTTGTTGAAGTCCTTCCATATAGTAGCATTTCCGGCGTCAGGCTCGGCGTAGTACATAGTGGGCATAGAGAATTTGTTGCCTTGATAATAGATCCAAGGGACGTAGATCCCGGCCTTTGGGTCATTTTCGGAGTTCTTTAGGATATTGAAAAGTGCGTCTGTGACTTCGGGGAACCTATCTTCTGTATAGATGCGAGATCCTCCCCACATCCCGCTCTTGGGAAGGGGTATGGTCTTGAGGTTGAACTTTACAACAAGACCGAAGTTGTTACCGCCTCCACGAAGAGCCCAGTAGAGATCAGGGTATGATAAAGCGCTGGCTTTGACTATTATGCCATTGGCGAGTACCACCTTGTAGAATGGTTAGCTTGGAGGACTAGCGACATCTGAGTGGGCTGGGATGGTTACCTCGTAGCTCTCAACATTATCGCAAGCCCAACCATAAATATTTGAGAAGAATGAGATACCACCTTCGCCAAGTTAGTCACGAGTTATGTCGGAGAGGTAGTTGCATTTACCTCCCGTGGTCAATCCTCCAACGCCGATGTTATAGAGTCGCCCTCCAATGACACTGACATCCGACTTCGCCAACTGCTCGTACACAGGCCCCCAGGTGTTTCCAGGCTCTATCGAAGCAATCTTCTTATCTTTAGACAGGAAGACACCTTTCAAGTTAGCAAATGAAATGGTGATGCCACCCTCAACGGATGAAGCTCCAGCGAAGGCTGCATGGCCGCCACTCTTTGCAGCGAAAGGACACTGTGCCAATCGAGCCAACAGTACAGTTACAGAAACTTGACTCGGCCGCTGAGGAATGAAGATACAGTAAGGATTGACCTCTGCCTGGTTTGAGGACCAGTAAGAGGCAGTGAAGTCCCTGAAGGCCTCTTCGTTCCTCGTCTCAACGGCGGCATCACCGTAGAGTATCTTCAGAGAGGTACACTATCTTGCTTGAGCCACATAAAGGTTAGGAGATTATGGTTTACATACAGCAGCGGCGCAGCCAGTGTAAGATCGTTTTAAAATGTCCGCGGATACAGGAAGCTCTGATACGTCAACACCTTGGTCAAGAAGGGCTTGAGTGATGTTGAAGTCCTTTGTCTCAAGCAGAGAATCGGTGGCGCTTGATTTAACAACCAAGAAAGCTGCAATAACCAGTGAAATACACCGCATGATGACTAAAACCGGCGAGCGACGAAAAACTGGGAGGTGACAAAGGAGATATTCGAGGAAAGATTTATTGGTTTTATATTACATTGAGGCATTTCCAGGCCAGTAACTGCGGAATGGGACGCATAAGGATGCATAATCCCCAATATCTACTGCGGAAGCAATAGAAAATATTTTTCTTCTACAATGAAGTGTGTTGGTCGCTTGCATCTTGTGAAAAGGAATGGCTTGGATGCAGCCAAGTGGCGTGGACGCTGTTGGTCCTGGGATTGTCAAGGATATTATGCAAGAAACAGCCCAGAACTCTTACGAAATCTTGGCAAGTGCTATAAGTAAAGTACTTTTATTACTTTGCATGTCATAACAATTAAGGTAAGCACGACGGTGCGATGAATAGTAGCCAAATCACATTCCCAACAAGTTCATCAAAAGCGTCTTGACTATCGAAGACTCAGCGGGATGTTACTTAACTACGTGGTCCTGCATGCATGCACACACGGACGGGGAAGCTTCGACAAACCAGATCCTAGTTCTCATCCTTGGATGCTCCACTACCCGATCTATCGAACTTGAATCAGGGAGGTCCATCCAGCTGTCAAGCTCGCCAGCAACTCTTCATCCCGTATCCGCATCCCAGTCTTTGACGCCAAGCCGAAAATACCCCGCGCTTGTAATTGGTAGGAAAATCGATCTTATAAGTAGGGAGCGATGATGGCTTGCTCGGCTGGAAGAAATATGGTACGGTGTGCTTATGTGGCTGTTGGTTGCTGCACTGGGAGCTTAGTGTCTTGGTGAATAGATGGATATCTTCGTAGTCGCGCGTCTAAGAAGACAATATAGTTGGCAACAGACGACTTCTTGAAAGCGTCGCACGAGCGGTGAACGATAGGCCATGTTTGGCAACAGCCTTGCAGCAGCCTATAAGCTTGTCGAGCTTTGAACCATAGCTCGTGTACACGATCGTAAGTGGGCATGAAGTTGTGGCCGACGGTGGGAACGAAAGTCGTCTGCACTGAAGGTGAAACTTCCTGAAATTTGACATTAGCGAATCAAGAAAAGGTATTCTGAGTTGTATCTTTTGATGAGCCGTGATGCTCTTTGTAGGACAGGATCAAGCTGCGCCCTGCGTTGAAATCGCGTACTCTTTGATGTCGAGAGAGGCTGCATATTTTTGTGCGACCGCTAAATTGCCGAGGAACAACAACAAGACGATAGACGAGAAAGGAAAATGAAGAGCCTGAGGCACGAACATACAATAAATCATATCGTCCTCAGGTGCCCGAAAATGTTTGCCACTGCTCCACGGTGCATGGGAAGCCTCCCTTCGCGGGGAGCCATTGCAAGTGTTTATACAGCCCCAGCCAATGCCGAAACCTGCCAAAAGACAGCTGAGGTAATGGTTGATACGAGTAACTGTGGATATTCTGTCCTCGCCTAGCTTGATGGGACCGCTGCTGGGAGGACTGTAAGAAGGCACGCTGAGACCCCCCTGAAAGCCTTTGGTATAAGTGTATGTACATGATGGACAGCAAAAGAAATCTATCGTAGAGGAGTAAAGAGAGGCTAAAAAAGCATTGCACTCACTTGTGTTGTCAGCCCTGTAGACCTCTACACACTGTGACATCCTGACCAACCAGTTTCTGTGGACAGACTGACCATGATAGTGTGTTTAGAAACAACAAACTCAATGGGATCATGGGGCAGCCTCTACGAACATACAAATCTGGAAGAGCTTCACCTGTCTCGAAAAGTCCTTAGTAGTATGCCGCTATAAGATGGGCGGCTGACTACCTGATCCATCCTGTTGGACCCTGAAGGGCGGCATGAGCGGCATACACACCTCTTCAACTCCGACAAGAAAAAAGCATCGAACAATAGATCTGTGGGGCGAACGAGAACAATGAAACCTGAAGAAACGCGGTCCGCAAGAGTCAGCGCGTCTTCGGAGTGCTCAGTAATCAGGTCCCAGCAACTCTAAAATTAGAACAAAAACAGACGCCCGGTGCCCCAACCACATTCGATAACAGTAAGAACATCCTGGGAACTCAATGTACCAAGGGAACTGGGAAAATTGAAGCATGGCGTTAGACCGAGGGTAAGAGCTTTCCCAGCGGCGGATAAAGTGAGAGGCTGAGTTTCTGACATCGCAGGGATTCTTTGTCGAAACTACTCGTAATCTGTAACCGTGCTTTTCGTGAGAACTAGGCGGGCTTTGACTTGGTTCATGAGATCGCGACGATTGAACAGGTATAAAATATCCATTCCGAGCTGTTGTAAGCTAACATAACTGACATCTTCGTTTGCAAACTAGTCCTTCTCTTTGTTACTGCCACTCGCTTCTACACCCTCAACAAACAGTATACCTAAACAGCGACCCAAACTTCACGAGATGATCATTGGCCGCGTTATTGGCGTACTTCTGCCATTCGCACTCGCAATCGCGGCTGCAATCTTCACCCTCGTCCCCGCACTCGCAGGCATCACTGACAAATCTCTCTACCTTATCCAACTCGACTTCGAGAATCTTAGCATCAGCCCTGCAAGTGAACTTGTTGACAAGATCTTGCCACGTGCCGAGACAGTCGAAAAAAATATTACTGCCGAACTCCTTGGGCTTGACAAGACCTACGATATTACGCTCTGGGGATACTGTCACACTGATGGAGGCGATAAGCGAGAGTGCTCGAGTCCCAAGTTCGATTGGGTCAGAAAGACTATATCAACAGACCACATCAAGAGTGTCGATAAAGATGTCGAGATCAAACTGCCGAAAGAGATCAAGGCTGCTATCCAAACCTTTGGATCGATGACGAAGGGAGCTGAAGTTGCCTTCATTGTGGCCTTGATAGAGCTAGCCATCCAGATCGCTCTCGGTATTTTTGCTGTTTGCTCTCGCGAACTGACCTGTTGGACGTGGATGGCAAGTGGCCTTGCTTCCGCGTTTGTTCTCGCGTCAGCCATCCTCTCGACCATCATGGCTTCCGTCTCGATTGGTGCCGTGGAAACCACTGCGAAGCTCTATGGAGTCAAGGGAAAAGTCAACATTGTTTTCCTCGCCATCATTTGGATTGGTGCTGCATTTGCTATTGCTGCAAATCTCCTCTGGATTATACCAACTCTCTGCTGCAGCACCACTACCAACCGAAAGGACCCAGAAGGCAAGGGACTTCTTGAGCGTAGCCACCACTCTGGAGCTTATGCTCCTATTGACGACGATCACGAGATGCAGCCGACTTATCACAATCGTGGCCTGGAGCCATCTCCCCGGACAGATCTTGCCTATGAGCCATACAGCCACCAGGTTTAAGGCCACGAGTCAGTTGGAGAAATTATGAACATTACCGTATATCGTTGGAACGATTGTAACTGGTAGGTATCCTCGAGGATTGGATCCTGCAACAGATTGAGGGGATAGCTGTCACCTGGATTTTCGTTTTAGATTTGTATACCGAAGCATTGCCAGACTTTGGAAAGGCATCAGACCACAATACTTAAGCCCTCCGCACTGAGTAACTCAAACACATCATTTAAGCAAAGACATGACTAAAACTATTATCAAATCCCAGTCTAACATCTGTCAAAAACCTGCCATAGACACCAGTGACCTCAATGCAAACATCCGGTCCTGTTACACTTGCAAAGACAACATGGACATGCGTATCGCCACTGGTACAAGTGTTCGTAGTGTGATAGCTTGCCTCAGCGCTGTTCAATTTGAGTCGCCAACAAAAGCTCACTGAAGTCTCGCAGGCCGAAAGGCTGATGGTAGAACCAGCCGACTTCATTGCAGCGCAATGGCCATGTCAGGGGTAGTCGGACTTCATCAGTAAGCAGAGCGGAGACATGTTACTAGATGTCGTAAGCTTTAACTATCAACTAAAGTCAGTTCTGAGTAAGTGGGTTTAAATTCCTCTCATAACACGTGTTCTTAATACAAAATTGATGTTGATATCCTTTTTCCTTGATCATTCGATTCCTCTTAACTTTGTTCTGGCACGTGCTCCTGAAGCCGAGACATCTCGATGACAATAAGCCCTAAAATCCTTCGCATATCACTTTTCCCGCTCTAAATGCAGATCTGCCCTGACTATGCCTTGCCAATCCCCGCCTCGTGTCTTAAGTCGGTAAAGAGTATTTCAGCTATTGAGCTTGCTTACTCT
Organism: Fusarium denticulatum; assembly: GCA_013396175.1. Classification (NCBI taxonomy): domain Eukaryota; kingdom Fungi; phylum Ascomycota; class Sordariomycetes; order Hypocreales; family Nectriaceae; genus Fusarium; species Fusarium denticulatum. The sequence continues at coordinate 103,971 of JAAOAK010000165.1, read as the reverse complement.
TGTCATCCAATCAAAATTTGGCAAGCTTTCAATCCCCTGATCCCGAATCCCCAGCAGGCCCAGCTAAGTCACCAGACGAGACAGTAGCATTACGTAGACAGTGGAGATATTCACAGCGGACTTCCACTTTTGAAGTAACGATAACCGAACATCTTGGCCTCTTTGCCAAGCTCAATGGACATTGACACTGGACTTGGTAGTTGATCGGCAGATATTGTTGTCAGCTCAGCCTCGAGTTTCCTGATCTCCCGAGGCTTTGATGCTCTTCGTGGGGTAAAAAGGATCAAACCCCGACTCATCCCTTATGGATAGCAACAGGCAGCAAGTTTGTCTCATCGAAGGATTCTAGATGCAACATTAGACCGTTCGAAGTGATGTCATTCATGCGGTATGGGAAGTGAGTTGGCTGAAGACTTGAGCTCGGGAATGAGTGAGTGCAACTCTCGAGAACAGTGAAAGAAATGCGTATATATAAGTGGAAGACCTCTTTCAATGTCTCTTCATCAACCACAAATATTATTCAGCCTTCACAACCCTACCAGAACAAACCCTCTCCAACGTGTTATCAATATGCCTTCTCTCCGTAACACTATCTTCAGCCTTCTGGCTGCCACACTTTCATCCACGGTCGCAGCCGAGCACCTTCGGGTTGTCTGGTCCCAAGGCGACTTCTCAACCATTTCCGGACCCAGCGGTGGAAGCCAAAGTGGTCACAGCTCCGGCTTCACAATCCTCAAAGACGACGGCACTGCCATTTATAGCAAGGCATATCCCGCCGACCACTCTCCCTGCTATAACACCGGCGATGGGCGCGAGTTTACTTTTGGCGGAGATTGCTGGACCAAAGAGCGCAAGTTCCGCTGCAAGTCCTCGTTCGCTGGTGACCCCGAGTCCTGCGAGGTCAAGGACCAGGACGGAAACAGTCTTGGCACTGGAGAGGGCAAGACTGACACAACCTTCATTGGCATCGCTATCGCGCAAGACTCTGCTTGTGTTGTTGAGTTCAATACCGATGACGATGAGGATTGCCCTAAGGATGAGGACAACAACTTGGGTGTTAGATCTGGTTAGCTGTCATCAGCCCACGGGCGAAAAATCAGACAGCGACGAGGATATTGAGGTGCATTGCTGTTTTTTGTGAATGCGTGTTCCTCGCTTTCGTGTCAGAGTCCAGAGTTACTTGCCACGCAATCAGCGAGACCAAGTACGGTCAAATGTTCGAGCCCCTTATCTTCCATAGGGCCTATGACAATATACTTTGCATTTTAATTACCATATCAAAGATACCTTGATACGTTTCTGTATCGGTGGCGAATTTTTGGACCTCATAAGGTGATAGTCACCAATGAACACAATCATGTAACTCGGCGTAGACTCCGAAGGGGCAGACATGGTTCTTTTATGAGACGTACTACGTAGATGAGTCACACTCTTGGGAGGCCTTGTTTAAGCTTGGTTGCGCTGCACAGCAAATCATAAATTGGGAAATATAGCAAGACAATAACACTGCCACAAAAGAAAATTTGCGCAGCCATTAACTTCCTGAGTAGAAAACCCTTATATATATCCGCAAAGGCATAAGTGCTGTTAGCCTCTGAATGCCTTACATAACCCTTGAGGTTATTCGCTGCGAGTAGTCTTGCTCTCAAAATGAAAAGATTACTGTCCAGTAGAATTGCACGTAGAGAGAGTAAGCTTTTCCCATAAACTATTTGAGTCTTGGCCTACATCCAAACAGGCCACTTTTGCCAACGCATATGTACGAAGGACTTTCGATTTAACGAACAATAATTAGTCAATGCAAAAGATGATGAGTCGAGATTGTTCATATTCTTAGCTAGCCTCAAGATACTTTGTGGAAACATCAATAAAGTTTGAGCACTGAACTATCTTGCCTATTAACAGTTTGTTGTGAAGTTTTCTTAAGATGGGAGTGTACTATAAATATCCGGCACATCTGCTCTTTTTCTCTTACCCCCTTTCTTTCTTATTATTATTGGAACTACAAGAAAGCTATGGAACTAGCCCAGCACATCAAGAAAGATCTTCTCCTGGACAAACCTCCTTAAATACCATTATCCACTGAACAGTCAGTCAACCGTACCCCTCACCGTCATATCTTTGACACACCAGAACCCCTCTCCATTTTCAATACTCCTGTAGAATACTGACCTTCTACAGCTGATACCCAGTTTTGACTAAAGTCTACCCAATAACATGTCGGTAAAGGATTGCGATTCTCCAGACGAGAGCTTGCCCCAGTCGTACTCGTACGATGTGGACTCGGCAGATGAGGCAAGTGTCTGCAGCGAAGATCCCGGGATTTGTATGTCGTATGGATTGGGTCCAAATGCCAAACCCGAGTTGAAATACTCATATGGGCCCACCTGGAATCAAGGTCATCCTTCCTACAAGCATAACCCGCTCGTAGCTGTCCCGTATAGCCATCCAGTCAACAACCGATGGGCCCCCCAGCCCGCCCCAATTGTCTGCCTACCACCGACCTATGACCAGAGGCGCCGCTCACAGCTCGTTCCAGAATCATATAAGTCTGGGAATAGGCTAGGTCAGTCGCCTAATGACTACCCACAAGTCAAAACAGAACACAAAAACTACATCGACCCTATTGATGTTACTCTCAACGAATTGCGCATGGCAGATATTCAGCTTCAAAGCGAAATAAGAACGGGGCTCAACAGCCAGCGTGCCGCGCTCTCCCAGTCCTCGAGTGCTGTCCAGAAGCAACTGAGACAAGCTCAAAATTATTGCGAAGCAATCAAGAAGGAGCTCAAAATTGTGGAAAGCCGTTATCATGACCGTCACATCAGTGCGCAGGGCGAGATCGAAAAACTCCGTGGTCTCGTGATGTCGTACATCAAGGAACAAAAGATCCTTAGTCGTCGTCTGAAACGCAAGGGCTTGGTTCAAATCACCTGACGTTTGACGACATGCCACAGACATTGAGACATCCTACACATGTCTCTAGGTCGAATAATGACTTTATGTTTTAGAGACCAGAAAGTTTACAAGAGGTTGATTCGACAGTTGGCGTTGGGATTGAGCAGGAGTTTCTCGGATATACTTATAGGAATTTGCTGGTCGAGTCTTTTTTAAATACAACTTTGTTTTGTGGAAGGGAAGCCTACGAACTCCGGACTTTAAAGAGTAGCCAAAATGTGATCATGTTGGGGGTTTGTCTGCCTGAAATCAAGATTAGTGTTGGAAGTCTAATCTGAAGGCGAGTGTTCAAGGGTAGCTTGGCAAAAGTATGAGACCTTCCCTTCTTGGCATGATTCGTTGGAAATAACAACGACAAAAATGCGTGAATGCTAACACAACTGTTCGAGAAGCTTAATTAATAAAGAGAAAGCACATTTAATTATTATTTCAATATCACAGATCGTCAGTCGGAATTACCTAATCAACAAGGATATTGCTTACGCCCCTCCCAATTTAGTTTAGGCAGATGCGCAGCAAAGATGAAATCTGCTTGATGTTGCAATTTCACAATAAACAAATCGAGGTCATCATCATCGCCATGTCTGGGCATCAGGAAAATACGGGCGGAGGCTCATCTCCAGTTGAAGTAACGTCGGCGTCGGATACTAATCCCGTTCAGATCATCTTGACACCGCCTACGCCAATCGTCCCCACTGGAAATTTTGACCGACGAGGGGAAGACACGTTCAAGGAGGTTCTCCCTGCGGTGTCTGAGGAGAAAGAAGTTGTTCAGAAGACAGACAGATCTGACGAGAAGGAAGTTTATGTTGTGAACGAGGGGCACGATGAGAAGGAGGTCTATGTACCCGCCGCGGAGAAAGAGGTTTATGACCATGGGCTCGAGAAGGAGGTCCACGACTTGAGGATTCATGATGGACATGATGAGAAGCAAATCTACGACCAAAACGAAAGTATTGCTCGAGCACAACGCATCGGCTCAACAGAAAAAGAAGTTATCCCTCAAACAAACCACGAGGATGAAGCATCTATGGCGGCTCATAAATACAACAGCAACACGACTGAGCGAAGAGAGAGTATCTCAACTGCATCCACCGGAACATCAGAGAAAAAGGATAGCGCTGCTCGGGGTTATTACCAACGCCACGTCAACAAGTGGAACCAGGCAGTAGACAAGAAGAAGAAGGCCTGGACGACCTTCACCAACAATTCCACTACGGCCATGACAGAGAAGGCCAATCAAATCGACAAGGGATTCAAGGATCGTTGTACGGCATTCGAGAACGGCACTACAAGTAAACTGAACCAGCTTGATAGAAGTATCAGCGATAGCGTTGATCGAGCCGGGAAGAATGTCAACAGCAAGGTTGCGAATTGGAAGATGGGTATGGGGAATATGAAGAGTCAGAGTATGAACAGTGTCAAGACCTTAGGATCTCGATGCCAGATTGGTATGAAGGAGGGGAAGAAAGAGGGAGAGGCACAGTGACAAAGATGATTTGAATCGCTTGGGAGTTCAGTGTCGATTTCAGTTTTGTTTCAGCCTTTGTTTCTCGTTCAGTCCGCTCAAACACGATAGCGCATTCATTGGTCTTAGCATTGTAACATATCCATTCATTCATAATCGCATCCTAATACCACTCAAGACCGTCATATGTTCCATCCAATTTCCCGTCCTTATCAAGCTTGATTACCGCCTCTTTGGTCCTCCTTGTCATGAGCTTAGGGTACTCAGGCGATGTAACGGGAGGTGCTGGCTGGGTTGTATCCTGACGGAGCCAAGCCACACCGCGGGCTCCATTAACGGTTTTCACGGCATCGCGCAGGGTAGCTATGTCGGATTCTTCAAAGGCTCCTCCTAGCACAACGGCGCGGGGAGCATTGCTGTAATTCCCAGAACCGATGGCACTGCTATCAGGATGAGATGGCGGACCTTTACCGGTAAGAAGAGCTGGTATGATGATTCGTCCCGAATCTCCAGGTAAGATGAATTGAACGACTACTGGTATTAGTATTGGAGGTGTACTGGTGCCATTTTCTACCTTCAATCTCTGGCTTGAGAGCTTCAATCACTCTTTCACCGATAAATTCAGTTTTTCCGCAGAGGATGATTGGGATCGGGTTCGTCTCCGACATTCTGGTTGCTATCGAGATGGAGTTTCAAGGGTAAGCAGAAAAAGAAGTGACCCTGCCTGGATGACCGCCAGAGTTGTATTTAAACCAGGTTCAGGCCAAGCTTCAGACCCCGACCTAAATGCTGACGCGACGTGATCAAGAGGGGTAAGACCTAATCTGCTGGCATAGAATATTATGTTCATTATTCTGCTATTTTACTCATTGAAGCTATTCACGAATATTCATGTGCCTGCACTGTGAACACCTCGGGAGTTGTCCCAGATGGGGCCGTAGGTTTCTCGGATCGTTGAGATGCCGAAGCACTACGAAATATGCGGAAAAGTGATCTCCACTGTAATTTACCCGCCCAAAGCGCTGGGTATGCAGATCAGCGATGACCAAAACCACAAATACGGGCCTCCATAAAAAAATTCTACTGGTAAAATGACGTTATTGGCGGTCGACCCATCGATCATTTCACTTATCACAATCATCGACTGCAAGGGTGGGGAAAAAAGAAAAGATCAGCTGGGATAAGGCTGGGCAGCAAGGGATGAACGTGCGTGCGGTGATCACTCTCCTTGCTGTACATATGTCAACGCAAGGGCCGTGTGATATTAAGCCACGCGATAATCACGCCTGTCAAGAGGAGAAGAAAAATCTTCATCGGAGGGTTTATTCCCTAGCGATATTGCAACGCTTTGACTCTCGTATCCTGTTATGGTTAATGACAACGGTAATGGTGGTCATTGGAATGTCCATTGACGTTGACGCTTAACGGCCATTGGTGATTACTGATTACTCTACTGCCACATTGGTAATCTGCTCGGCTGGCGCTTTACCTTGTAGGAAATGACATATCGTGTCTCACTCCCAAAATCGACGTGTTCATCCCGATTGGGGTTACCCCCTGCAGTCCTGCAACGAGCCCTGTCCACTGAGAAGTGATAGCTTCGGCATTCTTTTCAGCTTTCCTTTTGTGAACAGAAACGGAAGACTTCGGATTCAGGTACGAATACAGGCGTGCGTCATCCGTATACTAGCGACGCCTCGTTCACAATGGCGTCGTGGCGGGATATATTCCGCTAAGCTATCAGGTGGGTTGGAATATAATCCACACATAAAATCAGCTGACAAAAAATATGACAGCCTCTTTTAGCTGACTTCTTCGCCAGATATTTCTGTCAGCTTAGAAAGCTGTGTGGGTTATTTTCATACCCACCTGGCTATCTAAACTGCGGCACAGTGAAGCTACCAGCCGCTTGGACGAGTACCCGGCTCAAGATCACCAGTTAAACTCATCGATATGATTATGCATCGTGATCCTTTCCATGTCAACGGCGCTGCTCAATGTAACCATGTCGGTAGAGACTAGAGTTCATGTCAGGAACACACTAGCCCAACCCGCTAAATTAGCTCTCGTTAACTTCCGTCCCCCGAATCACAATCAGATCGCGATCTTGAAATGCTTCCCCTTTCATTACGATCGGGACCTGAGCGTCGCAACCCAAACCGCCATCGGACAGTGAAGGTTGATCGACCAGTTTCTTAGAAGCTAATATTGGCGTTCATTCGAAAATGACGGCTCACATTGTACGGGCAGGGGTGTTAGGTAGGGATGTGATACAAAACAGAACGAAACGAAACGAAACGAAACAAAAAGCAATCGATACCCTTTGTCCAGGCGTATACTGGCCACTCAATGGAATAGATCATTGTCTCATTCTTGCTTTTCCATCTGAGTCGTGGCTTATTACGCATTCACGCTACCGGCAGCACTGCATCATAGGTAGATTGGTACAGTATTAGGACATGGTCCCTTCGAAAATGCAGACTCAACATCTTAACCTCGTTGACGACGAGATGGATTCTCAACCTCCGCCCATTCCCCTACGAGCGCAAACACCAAGACGACAAGTTGCGATGAAACAAAGGTATTTTGTACTCCGATTGAGTAGACGAGGAAGGGCACTGACGGTTTAGCTTTGAGACGCAGGATTTAGGCGACGGAATGGCAAACTTCGACCCAGAGCTTTTACAGGCACCATCATCGAGAGCCTCGAGCCGAGCCATGTCGTACCGAACGCAAGAATCGCAAATATGGTCACATAAAGACAGAGATGCATCGTCAGTCTCGTCTGTGTACGTCCCTACACATCTTCCTGCGCTCCAAGCAAAAGGTGCTGGTCTGGATCGTGATGGATTAGAGCCATTGACCGAGGAGGAATATGACCCCGCGTCGTTCGACCTCGTCGTTCCAGCGCACGCAATGGGAAAGCAGTATACCCTCGAGACACAATCCGAGCTGCTTTTCTCAGTGAAGCATTTGTCTGTCATCTTCCACGACCCTGTTCTTCTGCAGCGCTTCACGAACTTCCTGTCTGCGTCGAGGCCGAGTTCTGTACCCCTCTTGACGTACTACCTCGACACGCTCAAGGCGATGAAGGCAATCAATTACGCCAATTCGCTGACGGGATCGCTCAAGACAATTGATGGTCATGATTTCACAACCGATCCTGTCACTGCGACTGTCAACGAGGCATTGGCGAAGCGGGCTACCGAGGCTTTCCAAGCCATGGTGAACCATGATCTGCCTGCGTACATCACCCACACATATATCCAGACAGTCAGCATCACGATCAAGAGAAGGATAACAGACACATTGGCACCTCAATTGCGCGACCTGTCGGAAGGTCTGGCAGAGGTGTTCTGTTTGACAGATCCTTCGAGATCCGACAACCCAATTGTTTTCGCAAGCGAAGGTGAGTTACCCCTCGGCATGATCGTGTCGCAAATGCTAACATGATCACAGAGTTCCATCGAACGACTCAATATGGCATGGACTATGTCCTCGGCCGCAACTGTCGCTTCCTTCAAGGCCCCAAGACGAACCCCTTCAGCGTCCAGAGAATTCGCGACAAGCTCGCAGCCGGCCAAGACCACTGCGAAACATTTCTCAACTACCGTCGCGATGGATCCCCATTCATGAACTTGCTCATGGTTTCTCCGCTGTATGACTCTCGTGGCGTCGTGCGATACCATCTCGGTGCCCAAGTCGACGTCTCCGGTCTCGTCAAGGAATGCGCAGGCTTAGACTCACTAGAGACACTCATGGCGGATGAGAACCCCGAGAATGAGCGCTACCCTGGCGAGTCGGAGCAAAGAAAGAAGGATGAGCAGAAAGATGAGTTCCAAGAGTTGGCCGAGATGTTTGATCTCGCGGAACTCAAGACTGTTCGCGAAGCTGGTGGCGCGTTCCATCGTACACATCAGCAGGATGTTCGACAAACAGATACAGTTCCTGCGAATTGGAACAAGCCTCGCCTGGTCTTCCGCGATGATGCTACCATCAATCGACGCCCTTCAGATCCCGTTCTCCATGATACAGCAATGGCAAGCTTCGGCGGTCGTCTCAGCGGCATCTACAAGCACTACCTCCTTGTCCGACCCTACCCCAGTCTCCGCATCCTCTTCGCATCGCCGTCCCTACGTGTGCCGGGTATGCTACAGAGCTCATTCCTCTCCCGCATTGGTGGCTCAGACCGCGTCCGCGAAACCCTCACCCAGGCCTTCGCGGGCGGCAACGGTCTCACCGCCAAGATCCGATGGCTCTCCAAGGCAGAAGTACAGACTAAGAACCGTAACCTTCGCGCCATGGATCATTCTACTAGTGGCGATGGTGGCCAAGCTCCTCCTGCAAGCCCAGGCCGTAACCGCTGGATCCACTGCACGCCTTTGTTAGGTTCAAATGGCGCTGTAGGTGTTTGGATGGTTGTTCTTATTGATGATGAGTCGGATCAAGCTTTTATGCGAGGCCTGAGGAGAGAGGCACCGCCTGTGCAACCGCAGCCTGTTCAACAGCAGCCACAGGCGTCGCATGAGCTACATGGTGAAGATGATAAGATGAGCTTGAGTAGTTTTGCAGCTGCGCACAGGAACATCTGATGGAGGTGAAGGACCTGGGCTTGTGAGAGTAGATTTATGAGTACACGAGCATAAGCCTGTCATTTTAGGGCCGTATGGTCATATTAATGATACCTTCTTTTTTCTTTCTTTTGTAAAACTGTCCCCGTCCTGATGGGGTCTTCGTTCAACGTCTCATTAATACCCATGAAGCTCATGACCCACCACGGACCACCTTCTTGTTCTTCTGGTGGCTTTCTATACGAGACTACGTCAGAGACCCTTACATGACATTCCTAAATAGATTTAGTGAATCCTTTTGACATTTTTGACAGTTTGCGCGGCCCGGGCCGGGCGGGAGCCTAGTTCACGTTATTCTAAAAGCTGGAATGCACTGTTGATGTTAGACTGGTATAAGCGGTGACGAGTTGTGAAGGATGTTGGCGACACATTTGTCTTGAAATCATTCCAAAGACAACCTTCTCACAAATGAATATTGTCTACATACCGAGACTCGTCCGACATGACCTGACTTCTGATGAGCTTGTTCACTAATCAGTGTCGTTTACCAATTCCGTGACACTCGGGGACCTCCAAGTAACAAATCAACAATTGCCCGGCATCACCATCGAATCGACTTGAGGATATCAATCAATCATTGTCGCGCCAAGTCAAACACCATCAATCTGATACGTGAGATTGCGACATATACCCCGCGGATGGTGATGGAGCCGTATGCCTAAACTGGAAAGGAGCGCCGATGATATAACGTTAGTGTAACAGGCGTATTCAACGAGTATAAAAGGCATTATACAGATGCCACCGATTCCGAGTCGAAACATCTAATTCGGACACAATCCCAACCTCATCAAGCCTTTTACCAACCCACTCAAACATGCCTTCTTCAATCGTCCCAGAGTATGAGGCTGCGAATGAACAGTATGCCGCAGCCTTTAACAAGGGAGACCTTGCTTTGCCTCCATCTCGGTATGATATCCGAGTTCTGTATTTTCTTCATAAACTAATAAATTGCAGTCACGTCGCTGTCGTTGCTTGCATGGATGCTCGTCTCGACCCTGCTCAGGTTCTCGGAATCGAGCTTGGCTCTGCCCACGTCATCCGCAATGCTGGTGGTCGAGCTGCCGATGCTCTCCGCTCTGTCATAATTTCCCAACAGCTCCTTGGAACCCGAGAGATTGTCATTGTTCATCATGTTTGTCCCCAACCCCCCGGCTAAAATGTACGCGACTGACCTGTTATAGACTGACTGCGGCATGCTTACCTTCTCGGATCTGGATCTTAAGACGAAGGTTCGCAAGGATCTTGGCGAAGACGTTGATCACATTGCTTTCCTTCCTTTCGGAGACCTTGAGCAGAGTGTCCGGGACGATATCGCTTTCTTGAAGAAGAGCCCTCTGGTTCTGGATGTTCCTATCACAGGCTACATCTATGATGTTAAGTCTGGCAAGATCAACAAGGTGAATGCTTAAATTTGGCGTGTGAGTTGTGATCGTTGGGAGTTAGGGAGTTAGTGGGGTGAGCTGTTTGGAGATGATACCAGGTCGTGGCGCTGTGATGATGTGTTCAAGGCGATGTCAGAGAGAGTTCAGATAGTAATATATTATGACTATCTTCTTATGAGTAGACTTAATGACCGTGATAGGGCCCAAAGATCGAAATCCAGAAAGGTAGAATCAGCCCAGCAGGCTTATAGCTGAAGTTAAACAAAGGAAAGGCGACAAATGAGACAGCAGGTATATAATCAATGATTGATCCATCAATGGTCAACGTGAAGATCTTCAATGATCTTGTCAGCGGCCGCGAGAGCGAAACAGGCAGCAGTCAGAGTGGGGTTGCAAGCATTCTGGGTTGGAATGACACCGCATCCTCCAAGAACAAGGTCATCGACACCCCAGGCTTTACCGTTCTTGTTGACAACACTGTCAGCTGGGGTACTTCCCGCGCGGTATGTGCCGCAGATATGGAGGGCGGAACCGGGAGCGAGATACTTTGGCTCTGCACCAGGGAGGAAACCTCCAAGCTTTCTAGCCACCTCGATCATACTAGGAAGGAGTTGGAGATTAGTGCTGAGCTATGTAAAAAGGCAGTGGAGAGGCTTACTCGGTGATCATTCGCTTGCAACGCTCCTCAGCCTCCTCATCCAAGACAAAGTTGAAGGTTGGCTGTTTCAGAAAGTCAGCCCAGACGCTTCAAGTGTGAAAGAGGTCTTGCTCCACTTACCTGAGGCATCCCAAACTGGTCCTTGGTCTTGTTAGAAAATGTGACACAGTTTTCCTGATCGGGTTTCATATAGCCAAACCAGCGAAGATCAACCACAAGACGCTGATCAATGTTGGATGGGACTTCTCCATACCCAAAGGCATCGCGGTGGATCTGAGTATGCCAAGGATACTTCTCGGACAGCGGGAAATAAACCTGAGGGTCCGGGTCGTTGAACGGGAAGGGGAGAGGATCGTTTTCATGACGTTCTCTGTGCGCTTTGACAATCTCCTCGCCCTCGACGCTGTCAACCAGTTTCCTATCGAGAACAACTTGGCAGAATGCCATTGGCTGCTCCGTCAGGTAGTGGCCCTAATAAACGTGTTTATTAGCTCAAATCACGGCAACATGGCTCCCACGGGATCTTACCAAAGCTGGGAGCTTCGACTTGAGTCCAGACTTGTGAAGAATACCTGGGGTAAGAACAGCTCCAGCACAAACGACATACTTCTTGGCATGAATGTAGTACTGCTGATTAGTTTCAAGATCATTGATCAATGCCCACGCAATTTGACCGTCAAGGTCCAGTTCCAGCTTGTCGCACTGAGTGTTAGGTCTCATATCGAAGAGTCGTTCCTCGCCCTTATAAAAGTACTCAGGCTTGGAAAGCTCACCAAGTATGGTAGCAGTGCAAGACCACTCGACGTACTCTTTGTTGTCATGCTTTCGCTTGCAAGCTAGGGGCATGCTCTTCATCTCGCGACCGGGGTAGGCGTCTGTAAGAACACGTTTGACGAGCTTCTGGCGAACGGAATCGTCAAAAGCATCATCGGTCTTGGTGAAGAGCTTCTCAGCACGGCCGTAGAGAGCGTCCCACTCACCATCGCTAAAGAGGTCAGAGCGTTCAATCCCCTTGTGCTGTCGAGGGGTGCAGCAGGTCCAGTGAGATCCCATACCGCCGACAACACGAGTCGCAGCTGCGGCTGGAAGGTTACCATATGACTTCTGCGCTGGGTTCTGGCCGTTGAGTACGTAGGCTGAGTCCTTAGGTCTAGGCATGTTAACAACATTTCCATTGTGAGATGAAGCAACCTACCGAGGAGCCCATGAAGCTGGTTCTATGACAGGTCGTGCCGAGTTGGTTGGTACAGACAGAAGGTGCAGCTCTCCCTGAACATGCTATGAGTTGGAGTTTTTCGGAAAAGTTGACTTGACATACCTTCACCGTGCTAAAAGCAGTATTAGCCTCTGGATGTAGCCTCATGTTAGATTTTAATAGACTTACTTAGTGAACAAGCTGATATCCTTCTGAACTGCAACGCTGTTCTTCTTATGATCACCGATGCGCCGAGTTTCCCTGATTAACTGTAAATCTGTGTATATTTTTGCTTTGAGAAAACTCACTGTTGGCCGATATCGATCATTGTAACCTTGATGCCCTTTTTTACAAGGGTATGGGCGAAGGTGGCACCGATTGGGCCAGAGCCGACAATGAGAACATCAGTCTCCTCCCAACGAACGGTGTCGCTAGCAGAGCTAGAGCTGGGGGTAGGCTTTTGGACCATGATTGAAAAAGAGTGACTGAAAAGAGTGACGAAAGGTTGTAAAAACTATTTGGGGAGGTTCAAAGAGCTGATGTCAAAGAGCTGATGACGGTCCATAGTGAGACTCGGAGCAGCCTTCTTATAGATTTCAACCATCATCCATCGGACTCCTTTCCTCATGATATTCTCCAGCCAGACATAGAATATCAAAACCTACGCCCAGCTGAAAATGTGATTGAGGGGTAAGGGTCGTCACATGTCTGAGGATTCCACCCTACTGGTGTTTCAACAGACCTTACAGTAAAAAGCGAGACTGTTGAGAAACCCATACTCGTATTCCCTTTGCAAGTGAGTCCAATTCTTGCTATCGTCCAGGCAACTCGAGACATTTATACAACCTTCTCCGGAGAGTAGCTCCTAGGGGAATGCCAAGGCTATCGGGGGCTGGCTGAAAGGTGAAACATTACGAAAAGAAAGCCGGTGGAGATTACGGAGCGAGCGAGAACATTCCGAATCGTATTTTCCCCAGGGCCCTAGCGTAATCCAGTCTGGAATTGGCATTACTTATTGGCCTTGGTTATGGACCACGTATAGAGATTATTGCACGTGGTTGATCTTCATGGACTTCAGCTGTGGCGCAAAGGCTTCCCGGGGCTTGAAGATCTCAGACAGACCTTACCCAACTGATACTGTATTTGAAATATTCGGAATGAGAATATGAGGTCCAAGCGGTGGGCCAAGAGTGAGAGTCAAGCCAATAAATCTACTGTCGTGAAGGAAATACTGGAATAAGAACTTTTGATAGCATTGACAAGTTGAAGGAAAGTTTCGTTACACCAAATTTGAAATTACCACAGAGCTCATGAAACTTAACCCAAACCCTTATGCCATGACCCAAGCATCCTTCAAAGGAGCGATCAAAGTTGCCTCGATGGCAAATAGTAATAAATTCTACCATTAGACTTGTTCCCGATTCTGGTAGATAGGATTGGTGGTGAATCCCAAGTTCAGGCTCTGCCAATTCCACAGCATAGCAAGATCACCCAGCTCAGCCTCAGAGATTGTCTGCCATCCCATCTCAAACTGGGGCTGCCCAGCAGTGAAGCTCTGCATGCTACTGGTAATATCGTCAGGCCAGGACTGCCCATTTGGCGCAGCGGGGTTCATCTGCTGAGAGTAGGTGTAGTTCTGAAACTGCAGGTCCTGAATATCCTGAGGAAACGGCAGTAAAGGTTGCTGACCAGCCTGCATTCTGCCAGGAACCACTGGAGGCGGATTGGTGTATGGCTGGTATTGAGAAGCGGGCGGAGCATGCTGCGCAGGTTGAGCCAATACCTGTACCGGCGCTGGTGCGATTTGGGCTACCCGAGAGCTTGGCAATCTGGCGGCAGCAGGAACAGGAATAGCACCATTGGCCCCAGGTGGTTGATCGAATCGACGCTTCTTGTGAGCATCGGTAGCCTGCATCCCGGCGGTCGACGGCAGTTTCTTAATCAGCCGTCGTAACACGTCATAGGGAGCTTTGGCTGTGTTAGTGGCGGTGCGCAGCTTCTTGAGTGTCGCAAAGGCTCTAGTGATTGAGCCAATGACTTCGTCGCGTCGTGGTACGATACCGTCCTCAGCGTGAATGATGACTGAGCACAGAAGAGCTGCTGTGTCGAAGATACAGAATGGCACAAAGTGGAAGGTTGTGTCTCTGGTCCAAACGTACTCGAAGAAACGGTGCACAGCCTCCATGAGGCGAAGGGCGTAGTCAATGCCTGTCTCTCGAAACTCGAGGTCAATAACAGGTGCCGTCGACCTCTTCATCGACTTGGCCATGTAGCCTCTGAAAGGTCCAAGTGCAATGGAGAGGGTGCAAGTATGCATGTAGTGACGATGTAGGGCAATCCACGGCAGATCCTCGTTAGCAGGGGTATTGGGGTGATCCAGAGCATACTCAGGCGGAAAGGTCTTCATGAAGCCTTCTAAGATGGCCTGATAGTCTCGAATCTCATCAGGCTCAGTCAGAATCTTTGGTGGGCCAAAGCGTTTGAATATGAGGTTGACAAGTTCTGACTGGAGCTTGAGATGCAGCATAGGGGAGGCTGGGTAGTCTTCGATGGTAAGACTCGGAAGGCCGACGTCACATTCCGCACGGTCGATGAGCATTGGACGAGCTAACAATGATGAGACAAGCCTGTAATCGATTAGCATGCACGGAATTCAGTGTGCAAGCAGTACCTACCAGTCCCAGGAGTCAACGATACACCATAGTCGCCTCTTCATCTCCAGCTCAAACCCTGGAAGTTGGCCTTCGGGCTTTTTATGAAGATCTGGATAGTAATTAGCACTATGCTGCTTAGTCGCTGACCATTGACTTACCAATCATCTGAGCTTCTCGTACAACCGCACCCAAAACTTGCCAGCACTCTGCAAATCGTGCCTCGGCCTTGAACCAGTAGCACGAATGCAGGAGGTATTGGACTGTGTAAACATGCCCGTGGCCAACAGGGATAGCACTGTGAAGCTCTCGAGCAGCATCGTGGTACTTCTGCGTCAGTTCCTTGACAGATTCACCAACATCGCTCTCAATTCTGGCTCGAAGCTGGCCATCAACATGCTGCACGGAACAAGCGCAGACCATGAGCAACAAGCATGTCCACTGGACACCACAAGTTCGGCCTTTGGTGTAGTCGTCCCACCAGCGGGCGTACTCTTTGCTGAAGTAGGGCGGGTAGACGATGTAGTAGTAAAAGTTGACCACGTCAAGAAAGCTCTGGACTAAGCAATCTGCTAACCGTAAGATAATGGTCACGCGACAGTATTGGTGGTCTTACCAACGACGTGTCTCGGAGGTAGCACGTCCAAAGCACGCTTCAATTGGGCGCTGTTCTTTGGGTCAAGTCTGTACTGCTCGGAAGGTTTTGTACTTCCTGACTGTGCGATGTGAGCAAACGTGCGACGGTGAAGAGGGGAAGACGTACGTCCTGATCAAGCTTTGTCAACAAATGAAGCCGACTGTATCCAATCGCCTCCAAAACATCACCAACATCCGAATCACTCTCGTCATCCTGTCCCGCCTGGTCCCTCTTTCTCTTAACCTCAACAGAAGCGGACCAAGCATTGTCGCCGGAGCCAGTCTTAAAATCATCCCTGAAACGGCATTGGTCGGCGACTTTGCGCTTCTGACAGTTGTTACAGGGCCATTGACGGTTGCATTTCTGCTTCCGTCGATGACACTCTGTACAGGCGGAGAGAAGGAGGGCTTCTGGTTGGGCGATAGCCTCTAGAGAGGACTTCCGAGAATCATCGGGCATGGTGATGTAGGGATGAGTTGGACGTGCAGAACAAAGGGCGGGGCATCAGATCTTGGGTTTATCTAGAGTTACGTGTTTAGTGATCTACGATCAACGGCTAGTCCTGATATAGTAGGGATCCGCACTGTGTAAGGGTCGAAAAGGAGGCTTCGGAGGCGGAATAACGAAAACAGGTGCAATAATGTTTTTCCCTTAGGTGAGGCTTGCTGTGTCTCAATTTGTTTGGTCAAACGTCAACGAGAATTCAAGGCTGGACCCCTGTTTTTTTATGCAGGGGCTGAGTGAGAGAAGCAGCTAGAAAAGAGGGGCGATACGAAGTAAATTAGGTCTTGAGCAGTCTAGGCAGTGAGCGAAACAGGACTGGCCGTCACACAAGTCAATCCACAAACTGA
Organism: Fusarium denticulatum; assembly: GCA_013396175.1. Classification (NCBI taxonomy): domain Eukaryota; kingdom Fungi; phylum Ascomycota; class Sordariomycetes; order Hypocreales; family Nectriaceae; genus Fusarium; species Fusarium denticulatum. Next base: position 87,540 of record JAAOAK010000165.1, on the reverse strand, counting down.
TATCGTAGAATCAAGTAGTCATTCTCTTTTGATCCATTCTCGTGTCGTGGAACCCCCTCGGATGTATTCTATTGGCGTTTGATTCGAATGCCGCGATCACGTCTCACATGGCGTGGCCCAGACGTCTACCCACTGAACTAACCGTATGTATTCAGTCTATTCTTAACAACCAGTAGCCAGGATCTTCTCTGTCATCCAGATAAGGCGGAGGAGTGGGATAGGTGTTAACGAAGGGGGCATGCAGCCCATGCAGGTTCCCATCGGAAGCGCACCAGAAGTGCTTGCACCAAGATCTTGGAGGCTCCCTAGGCTCCCTCGAATCCAAGTCCACAGTTGGAATATCTTTAATGATTGCATGGAAAACTTTCTCGGGTAGCGCAAAGGCGCACTCTCTGAACTTGGGTCTGCCCTGGACAAACTGGAGCAGCTTGTTGACAATTATATCGTGCGCCTCAGGGTTGGAGATACGACGCTCATTGTACTCCTTCTCAAATGATATGCAAAGTCTCCGAAGGTTAGGGAAGTTTGTGCTTGACAGCGTATCTAGTACAACGCTCAGCTGATCGATATCTAGCTGATATGGATGGAGCAGCCTGCGTATAGCGTTTGTGTGCACGTCGTGGTGTCCGGCACAAGCTTCGTTTTCTCTCTGAAGGGGCCACCTGATTTCGAGAGAAGTGACTGCAGCAAGCCTCTGAGGGAGCACCAGGTGCCCGATATGCGATATCATTGCCTCGCCAGACATGGCAATCGTGTTGCTCGAATATAGTAGGTCAATCATCTCAGCATAACTGTAAAGCTCAGTCAGTATTCTCTTCGAGCTTTGCCATGCTTTCGATTTCTTACTTCTGCCGACACGAGAGCAGCCAGCTCATCACACCATTACTGCGGGGCTCGGCGTCCCCATGCTTGCAATCATCTTCCCAAAACCTCTGCTGGCCCCCGGCTATGTCTCGAGGCCTAAGCGTCTCTCCCCGATGGCAAATGCCGCCGAACCACTGCCAGGACTCAACGTTCTCTTCATTAGATGTATGTTTTTGTCTAAAGGTTAAGCTCATATGAAGACGGCGATCACCAAAGGCCAGTCGCAGAATGTCCCGTCGAATATTGGGAGGAAGATTGAACCATGGAGACTTTTGGAAGAGCGGAAGAGGCCGCTCGATCATTTTGCTGGGATCTTCATCTTGGAAGCCTAGAGGTGTAAGGGCGCGAGGTCGTGGATCAGGCAACAACGTCATCTCGTCCACATGGTCTCTCCAATGAGGCAGCGAATCGTCCGCCTCATCAGGCCACCAATACGATGGCGACATTGGTGAAAATGTGGGAGAAGTTGGCGTGGATGGAATGTCTATATGGTAGTAATCCGACCACTGGTGCGGAGAGGGATGCTGTTCTGCTTCTTTTATCTGTCTCAGTGTTTCTGCTCCAGTCTGATCGCGTCAGGTGGAGGACAAGAGTTGCACAGCGACGAACCTGCTTCCAGCATTTCTGGCTGCTCTGGGTCGGGGACCCGTCCCGTCTCTGGAGAATCATCCATTGTTGCTCCTCAGTGAAATTTGATGATGGAAGAAGAAAAAAGAAAATGCTGACGATTGTTGCCTGCAGAGTTACATATATATGTTGATGGAGAGCTGACAGTGCACGTGCATTATCCTGCCAATCTGAGTTATGTAATCCAATCACTCGTTTCAAAGGCTCCCAGGGTAAATCGAGAGTCTTGATGAAATTATGATGAGATACAGAGTGTGTAGATCATATCATCTGGTGCAAGCACAGTTCAAGAGGAGTTTTTTTTTTTTTTTAAAAAAAAATATATTGCCAATTTAGGCTGATGATCAAAAGATCATTGCTCAATATTTTAATCGCAACTGGAAACATCCCCAACGACATCTCAAATTTCACAGTTTTGGCTCAGGTTCTCTGGCAAGTGTAAGCAAAACTGCCCTCGCGCCTAATGTCAGATCATAATTACTCACTTGTACTCATTCTTCATCTCCCTAAGTTTCTCCATGACTCTAACTGGGTCTGTCTCTCCCGTCGCCCTTTGAATGTTGGGATCCTATTTGGTCAGCGCCGAATTTCTAGCTTTGCTGATGTGAGGGCTTACATCCAGTCTCATGAATACATTATGTTGCTAAACAATAAATATCAGTGAAGTGCTTTTAAATAAACCCATGGGGCTTCTGCGCGACCTTTTCATGGCCTATCGTGTACTTGCCCACTGTGACAGCGTTTGTGTCAGAGAAGCTCAGAAGCTGCTGTACTGGTTCGCTCTGTGATACAAAGATTGCGAACTTGGCATTGCTTCGAGTATACTCATGACCGGGCTATGTCGTCAGTCTAACTCCTATGCAAGGTTGATACTGAATAAGGTAACTTACAAAGACAACCGTATCATCTGGAAGTGATGCAAGATGCTTGTTCAGTGCCACGTGCATCTCCTCTGGAGTCCCCTCAAAGAATCTCCCGCATCCTGTCATATGTCTGTGAGCAAACTGTATCTCTTGCAGAATCTGGGCAACTAACCGCCAGTGAACAAGGTGTCGCCTGTAAAAACTGCCTTTTGATCCCCATCTTGGAAGAAGAAACAGATGCTATCCTGCGTATGACAGGGAGTATGTATACTAGTTATGGCAATGTTACCAAGCTTGAAAGTCTCACCATGACCTGGGGTCTTCGTGACCCCTTCGCAGTCCTTGCCTCCGATAATGTCAATTTTGGCGTTGTTCAGTGCAGCCAGCTAAGTCTTCTCGTTAGCCTACACAATCAAAAGAGACAAGATACGATACACACGATCTCTTCATTACCGCCAGCGTGATCCCAATGACTAGATGATGTTAGAGCAAAGCACTGCTACACAGCGTTGACTAGTTACGACTGACTGGTGCGTGTTTATTATAGCGACGAGATTGAGTTTGTTTGACTGAATAGCTGCAATGAGAACCGGAACAACCCTGAAATACCTCGTCAGTCGGGTTTCAAGTGAACCCAGATCAAGCACTCACTCTTCCGGATTCGCAGGGTCGATGATCAGAGCGTCGCGACTCTCATCATCGACAACCAGATAAGCCCAGTTGTCGTTGCTTCCCCACCCTGCTAGAAATCAGCGACAAGAAGCAGCAGGCAATGGTTGGGCGATCGCATACACATGGGGATCGGCTGAATAAACATGTTGCAAAGCTCTTTAGGTTGATAAGATAGGAAATACAATGCGATGATGTTATCTACAACCGATAGTCTAGTGGTCTAAGTCATTTATAGTCTCTATAGTCTCAGCCCCTCCTGTTGAGCTTGTGACGAAATTGCATCCATTCAGCCGAGGTAAGGTAATTAGAACAAAAGAGGAAATTTTTACAGAAGGGTTTAGGGCGAGGCGACGCACTTCCGCCCCCGTCAGTGCCAGGCCAGGATGTGAGTTAATGAGCCAACCGTGATTGGTGTTCTAGGCTTATCAGCTGCTACTGAACTCTAAGCGTCAGTGCAGCCAACCGCTAATCTTTAGAGGCACGACCCCTGGAACACTTATCTTCATCCGGTATAATATGCACTGTTAGGTAATCAGTCACAGGGTCGAGCCTGGCATTTTGCGGGGTAGGACCGCTGAATCTCAACTTCTACCGATCCTTATCTTGGACTTGAACTGACGGAACCCAACAACACCACGCTGTGATACTATTTATCATCATACTTATCCTTGCTACAACTTATCGAGAGATAGAATTGAGGAACTGGTTAATTTAATCAGTTCTCCTCCACTAGCAAATGCCTCCTCAACAGTCCAGTCAAGGTCGAGTCGCTCGCTCCAGAGGCGGTTGCGTAACATGCAGGTCGAAACACGTAGGCATCGGAGCTATCCCCGTACTTCCAACGTGTACTCATCCATTTATAGGCAAAATGCGACGAGGCAAAACCGACTTGTAAGTCATGCGCCGCACGTGGTCAGAAATGCGGTGGATACCGTCTGGACGTTCGATGGTCTACCAAGCATGAGAAGCGTACTCGACAACCTCAATCGCGGCCTCGCCAGCCGCGAACAGAAGATTCACCTTCGGCACGGTCCACGGATGCTCAATCAGACACACATTCTCAGGTCTCGTGTAGGTCAGAGAATGTGCCTATAGCTGATAGAGGCTCCATGACAGCAGCAGAAACGATTGCTCCCAATGATTTAGACCCAGCTACAAGCGCGTCGGTCTTTCATCTCAACGGCATTGTGTCACCATTATTCCCATTGTCTACAGACAGCGATTTCTTCTCACATCAATTGGAAAATGAAAATGAGGAAGCAAGTCATACTTTTAGTGGCATTGACAGCGAAAATCACGACGCTTACTCTCTGTCCAACATGACTTCCTCCGTTTCGCCCTTGCAGTGGGGAGACGATTTCTTAGGGTCTGTTCACAGCGATAACGACCTATTTCCAGCTTCAGAAACACACTCTATTCCAGTTGGAAATATGTCCTTCGACTTCAACATGCCCTTACCGACAGTCGAACCTGGCAGGCTGACGTTCGAAATGACACCAAATGCAATTACCTATACGCCATCTGTCCTCATCGAATACTGGTTTCGCCATGTCTGTTCTCTCTGGTCCAATTACGATTCCGACGTGAACCTCAATCGCACAATTGCTGCCGCCCTATGGTCTAACTGCGAGCTCGTTTATCTCAGTCTCCAGGCTATGTCGGCCGCCCACTTATCCGCTAAAGTGCCAATGATGCGACAAACCTCGATAACGAACATGAAGGCGGCGGCCGAGATTATGAGAGCTGACTTGCATACCGTAAAGTCACATCAACTCTTCAATACAGTACCTACAAGTCTCTTGTTCTCTCTGATGGGAATTGGAACCAGTATCTGCTGGCTCAATGCCACCCAGCTGGGTCTGCCATTTCTCTGCGAAGCAAAAGCCATTCTCCATGCTGTCAACAAAAACAAGCACGCATTATCCGAAGAACAACGGCAGTTGCTAAGCTTCTTCAACAAGAGCTGGCTCTACTGTGAAATGCTATTGTCGATGGTGACCTCGAGCTGTAAAAGGCTACAGAAGATGGAAGAAATGGGCGATGTCGAGGAAGCTGTTCCTGTCACCGCACCTGTGACGGCAGACCCAGTCGAACATGTTCCGCATCCGTGGACTGGGGTCTCAAGCGACAGCTATAAGCTGTTCATGCGGGCAATGAAGCTTTGCCACAAATTTAGACGCAAGATTCGGAAGCCACAAGACATGTTTGCGTCAGCCAACATCAGCGCTGCCATGCAGCTCATTGAAGAAGCTGCTGTGGTTGAGAAGCAGACTTGCGATCTTGATGTGGAATGCCGCGAGACAATTGGAGAGACGAATGACAAAAAGACGCCCAATCAGCACCTCTTCAACGTTGCCGAAGCTTACCGCCAATCAACCCTGTTACAATTATACCAGACCTTCCCAGAGCTCATTGTAAGACGATACGAGCTTGATGAGCCACAGGCGAATGATGCTCAAGCTTTATGGGATAATTGGATCACCCCAATCGCACTGAATCTGGTGAGCATACTGAAGTTGTTACCTACAGATTCGGGTAGCAAAATGACCCAGCCACTACTCTGCGTCTCGGCCAGCACTGGACTCAGGCGAAAACACATTGAAGTCAAGGCCACTACTACCAGAGATCTTCCCTTCAGCCAAGATGCTAGTCTGGAAGATTGTGACATGATAAATTACCTTGACTTCGCTGGCCTTCACGATGAAATGCCAGAGGAGTCAGAGCATGAGCCAGATCCAGATGCAAATGCGGGGATCATGGCTGCCAGACAATTTATTCACGAGCGTCTAGAGACGTTGAAGACTGTCCTACCACCAAAGCCAGTGGCAGTGGCGCAAGATCTGACCATAGCTGTCTGGCAAGCCTATGACACGGAACAGTGCGAGAAGTATGCGACGCATTGGATAGATGTGATGGATAGTCGGAATTTGAAGTCAAACTGGGGATAGTGTAGTTCCATGAATCAATATGTATTTTCAACGATATGATGGTAGTTTGTATTCGAAACCAAGTAATCCTGCATAGCGTACAAGTATCCTTCGCTTAACATTCCCAATACTTTACAGCTTGGGTGGCTTACAGCACGAAGAGTCACTCATAGCCGCCAGCTTGCTAACCTTATCAGTGGTATCAAACCCAGTCTTCTTAGCAGCCACTTCGCTGGGAGTGACCGAGTAAGAAGGAGGCACGTCCATGACGGGGTTGCAGGTGAAGAAGTGACGGGGCCTGAGCAAGAGTGTAATCGGCTCAGCGGGCATGACTGGGAAATCCTCTGGAGCAGGGAAGTGGGTGATACCAAACGTGTGCCAGAGGACGATATCAGTATTGGCAACGCTCTTAGTACCGTCACCAATCCAAGCTCCAAGGCCTCTAGAAGGCTCACCAGAGCTCTGAGCGACGTGGTTGCCAGCGGCCCAGAGTTCATCATCGGCATCTTGAAATGGTCAGCATGATACCTAGATGCGTAAGGGTAGAGAATATCTTACACTTGGTCACATGAACAGCATGGCGAGCAAAGAAAGCTCTCTTCCATACAAGGGAGCCCTCCTTGGGCATCAAGTTCGGCACGTCTCGGCTGACAAGCTTGTACGAGACAGGCTTGCCGCTCTCAGAATTGAGTTTGTTCTCATTCACAATATCCCAGGAGCGAGATGTAGCTCCATTGTAGTCGGTGATAGCTTGGCCAGTGGTCTCGAGTCGGGTGCGCTTAGCATAAAAGGCGTTGCCATAGAGGTTTTCTGGGCTGCCAACTGGGGCATCTGAAGGTACAGCATCAACCATGTGGACTGTGTTCTCGTGTCCGTCGATGCTGGGGTTGATACGGAGAAGGAAGAGATGCTGATGGTTATGGGCGTTGACACCTGAGTAGTGGTTAGTCTGGGGATTGTAGCCGTCATTGCGAGACTTACCCTTCTTGACTTGCGTTCCATAGCCTTGCAGATCCTCACCAGGGTTCATGACATAGGTGTTGAGGATACCTGTGAGCTTGATATCGGGTTGGATGGTACCATCTTGATGGAACACCCACTGTATTCTGTCAGTAACCTTCTCTCAGTACCTGGAAGATGCAGCATACCTGTATAGCGTACTCATAGTTGGCAGCAGTAAAGACATGCTGGACGATAAGCTTTCGAGCACGTGTGACGATAGTTGAGTTGTCTCGGAAGTCTGTGTGCTTGAACAGAATGCCATCGTCTTCCTCATGGATGCATATGGCATTCTCGATCTTGCGGATCTGCCCAGTCTGGGTTGGGAGCTCGGCATCGAGATAATGAATGGCACCTTCAAAGTTAGCTTGGTGAACTAGCTGGAGGGTGAGAGGTAGCATACCCTTGCAGTCACAGCCAAGTGAAAGACTGTTTGTTAGATATCCAGCACCATACTCGCCCAGATCGAAGGCATGCTTGCGATGATGAGGAGGCTCGGGTTGACCACTAAGTATTGTTGTTAGCGTGAGACTTGTCGAAGCGTGGATGACAACATACTAGGGAACAACCATCTCAGCAAGAGACATGCGATAAAAGATTGGCCTGACGTTTCCCTTATCGTTGAAGGTAATGTTGTTGAGGACAATACCCTCACGATAATTGAAGCCAATATGAAACTTCCAGTTTTGCCACTCTAGCTCCCTTCCGTTGACATTGAACGAAACACCCTCCGGCTGGGAGATGTAAATCGGCTTCAAGTCCTTTCTATAGCCGCCTTCTTTCTGGATATACAGATGGTGATAATCCACCGCCTTGTTTCTCTGAAGAGGTCGTCGAACGCGAGGAATATCTATAGCGATAACCTCCTTCTTCCTGGGGTCATAGATGGGATGGAAGTCAAGAGGATATTGGTATTGGCAGTTGTCGACATCTGGGCGGAAGTACATCAGGCCTTGAAACAGGCGTGTGCTACTACCGTATCGAGGGTCGTGGCTGATGGTCCATGGGTCGGCGTAGACTTTGTGCATCTCGTCTGCGGCGATTCCGCTAATTCGGCATTGCTCGATGACTTGGGGATCTTTGCGACATGCTTCTTCGACTTCGAGCATTTCTTCGACAATGAGCTGCAAGGTAGTCATTAGTTAGCTATGCTCTCAATGAGGTATTTGAGAGCGATCTCACGATTGGCTGTTGCCCTTCAGCGCGCTCCCACTTTGTGATTCTTTGACTCTTCAAGTCGATCAGACCGTCGTAGACATGGCCCTTGCCATCTCTGGGATCAATAATGACAACTTCTGCAACACGTCGGGGTCTGGCACCGCTGGAGGGATTGGCAAGCCAGGCGACCATCTCAGCCTTGCGCGGCTCCTGGAGCGTTATGACGTGGAAGTGCACTGCATCGCCATGCTCTTTGCGCACAATAGAGGTAGCGAGGCGAATTTCCTCTCCGCTGAGGGGATCGAAGGGATGGGGGATCGAACCTGACATTTTGATGTGTACTGATGCGTGATGTCTTGATGCAAGATGCTTCAATAGAGGGTCTTTGGTTGCATCAAATACTTATTCAATAAGAGCACGAATGCGACAGACAAACGTAATCGCAACTTGAAAAGCTCCAATCTTTGCCTATAATCAGTATGGGCTGATATTTCGGAATTGTAGACCCCGAGCCCGGACTTCTTTTGGTGAATTATTGTACGGAATCGGGTCCTCGACACGTTCTACCACGATGGGCAAGCCGTCACCAAGTAAAGCTCCCTTCAGAGGTCTCCACCTCGGTCCCCTTCCGTTCAGTATCAGGCTATCAGGTGGGGAGCTATCCCGGAACATGGCTTGAACTTGCATATCTCGTCGCTCAACTGTAGTACGTAGCAATGCTAATTAGCTCCGTATGCCAGTGGAAGCTTGAAGATAGGCCTACCCAAGCTGTTCAATTGACAATTCCTATGAAGTTCGCCCAACTGCTCGCTTCCTTAGACTTGCCCAACGCGGTAAGTGCTGCCTCGGCAGATGGGAAGAAGTCAATTGGTTGCATTGCCAAATCTTAGCGCAAAACTTAGGCTAGAGTTGCCAATCATGGTTAGTAAGGTGGCCAGGATTCAACGACAAGCGGGGAAGGACGCTGGCAGACTGAAGCACTGAGCAGCACGGTGTAAGTCAACTCGACGTTATCATTGTCTTATCATATGTACGAGCAAGATATGGTGTGATATCAGCAAAGTTCACAACATAATGCTTTAGGGTGTGTCAAAGAAATGGATTCTGATTTGGAGGCTGGCTATAGAAACTTGGATCCCTAGGCTAAAAGTTTGATTTGCCAGTAAAGCCTTCGTTTTGCACCAATTCGATCCAGTAATTATCGGGGTCAAGAAGAAACGCGACATTCTTCATTTTTCCGTCAGTCAACCTCTTCTTCCACGCAATGTTCAGTCCTTCCAACCGTGCACACGCTGCGTCAATATTATCGACGGTGACACCTGGGTAAAGTTAGATTTCCACCACAGAAATATGACGAATTAGCTTACAAATATGTCCAAACCCTTGAGGTTGATCATTTCCATTGTGTACTTGTGAAATCGCGTTCTCTCCGCCTTGCCAGATTAGAGCCAGTAATCCTTCACGGCATGACAAGACTTCTGCTCCGGTGAAGGGACCGGTTGAGGGATACCCCAGAAGGAATGTCCTTGAGTTTCCGTTTTCGCTGTCGAGAGTTTGGATCAGCTTCATCCCGAGATTCTCTGTGTAGTAGCGAACGGATCGATCAGCGTCCGTGACTCTCAAGGCGTATTGATTCTACAATAGTGTTAGTTAGCAATGATCCATCAGTGTGCGACAGGTGCAGACATACAACATTGGACCGACCAGCAGCACTAGAAGGAACATTCCCATTTGGCGAATACTGCTCCGAAAGACGGATCCAGTAGCCGTCCGGATCCAGAGCAATCACCGGCTCGTTCCCAGAGGAGACGTCCTGCTGGAATTTGTAACCAGCTTTGGCCAGTGTCTGGTAGGTAGACTGCACATTCGCCACCGAGATCGATATATGAGAGAAGCCGAGATAAGGTATCTCATTCCCGTTGCCTACTCGATAATTATCATCGCTCTCAGTGCCATAGTTGTGAGTGAGCTCGATCAAGCCTTGACGATCGAAGGTGAATTTCCCATAAGACGGCGAACCTGGGCTGTCGACACCAAGGAAGTAAAGATCGAATTTATTCTCAGGAAACGAAAGCTTTTGGACAACACTAAGTCCAAGAAGCTCGTAAAACTGGACTTAAAAGGGCTGTTCAGTAAACCCTTACGAAGTGGTGAATGGCGATTCTACTTACTCGTACTTCTGGGATCCTTCACACGAATCCTATTGACTTAAGGATGAGTATCCATAGGCTGAGTGAGCTGCACAGGGTGAACTCACATCGCATGATTCAGCTTGTAAGTCCTGGTATCTGTCTTTCGTTCCATTGTGCCGGTTCGAACGGTAGTTGGCGTGACAAGGCTCACTACCTGATTTGAGCCTCCTATCCAGGTCTTTAATACTAGAGGTACATGATTGCGTGCTCGTAGAGGGAGTGCATAGAGGTATCCAGGCAACACATACCCTTTTCGGTATGGTGAGTCTGTACCACCGTCGGACCAGCATGAAGGGTACCCCTTCCTGATCAAGTATCCAGCTTATCGGTCGGGCCCATAGAAAGTTTTGGAACGAGTCAGCGAGTGTAGTCCAGATATTGTCACGAGGCGCGCAAATCTGACCCCGCATAGACTGGATGCTATCACCCCGCAAAGATCTCCAATATTCCATGGCTTGTCAAGGATTCTTGGCATATCCACGAGGATGGCGCTGATGCTTGTGATGTCTTGGCACGTTATCGAAGGAGGATACGAAATACATCATTCAAATATGTAATGAGGGGCTAGTCGTTCGACTTGCTGTTCTCATTGCCACTCAATACTATTCCCAACGAAAGCAAAAGAACACGCAGAACATGTCCTATGCTATCCGAGGCAAAACAGCCATTGTTACTGGTGCTGGCAGTGGCATCAACCTCGCATTTGCGGAACAGCTTTTGAATGGCGGATGCAATGTTCTTTTTGCCGACCTCGCTCTGCGACCTGAAGCTCAGAAGCTAGTGGACGCTTATTCTGGCGGAGCCGCAAGCACGAGCCGAGCTGTTTTCCAGCAGACTGATGTAACTAACTGGTCTCATCTCGAGCTGATGTTCGAAAGAGCAGAAGAGGAATTTGGCGACATTAACATTGTTTGCCCCGGCGCTGGAGTTTACGAACCGGTATGCACTCTAGACTCTTCTAAGTCAACTGCCACTGACACAGTAATTCTTTAGAGCTTTAGCAGCTTTTGGTATCCTCCTGGAACCCCACAAAGCAAAGATGCCCTCCACGGCGGTCGCTATGCCAGTATCGACATCAACTTGATTCATCCTATCAGGACCACTCAATTGGCGCTGTCTCGTTTCTTGAGATACGAAAAGAAACCTCGCACAATTGTAATCATCTCGAGCACCAACGCCCAAGACACCTGCTTGTCCACAGCGATTTATGATGCGACAAAACATGCGATTAGTGGATTCGTCCGCGCGATGGCCAAAATCGACCAAGTCGGCGTCCGTATCGCTGCAGTCGCACCAGGCATCATCAAAACGCCTCTTTTCATGGAGAACCCAGACAAACTTGCGATGATCGATACCAGTAGGGACATTCTGGTCGAGCCGTCTGAGGTCGCGAGTGTCATGGTCGCCTTGATTGAGAGGGACAGCATCTGCTCGACCATTGACCAAGCGAGAACTGGACCTCAGGACATAGAGATCAAGAGCGGGTCGATTATTGAAGTGACCAAGAACCGAGCTCGTGTTGTCAATGCATATCATGATCCGGGTCCCTCGGGTGCTGGGGCAGTTGGTTCCAACTTTGCCACTTCGGAGTACACTACGTTGGATTTACTCTTGACGCCAGGATGGGGAGAACCTAGCGTAAAGGCGAGCAGCAATCTTTGATCAGATCACCATAACAAATTCTCTTTAGCAAAGTCTCAACCAAATTGATTCATATGAACACTTATTAATGCATGCATGGTCTAGTAGTGGTCTCTATCAACCTCAAGTAAACCCTGATGCCAGAGCAGTTGGCACATAATTTCAACTACTCTTGATTCGTAAATAAAAGCTTTTTAAACAATAGGATCGGTCGGGCAGTGGGATCACATGTGCATATTATCGAAGCGCCTTCAATACCCCGAGAGGCGGTTAGGTCGGAAGTTCGATAGGCGTCCATTCGACCGCCGAAGCTCCGTAACTGCTGTGCTACGTCAAGCCACTTGCGATAGGCTAAGGCATGTTGCACTCGGTCTGAGGGGAGTCGAGGCGCGACGCAACAGCAACTCCTTCGACTAAATCGTCACGCGCCTCAAGATATCTCGATATCCTATCTAATTGACGTCCGTCTCCATGCGGCGAACGTAGATAAGTGGCCAAACCGTAAAGGGGTTCGCGATGCCGCTACTCCCAGCAAAGTAAGTCCAGACTGTGCCATCCTAATTGTGCCTAGTGCAACGCGTGGGTTACACCAGAGACCGCGATCTCGCTTCATTTCCCCGCACGATAACGAACATCCCTGGAAAAGCTTATCTCGGCACTCTTGGCCTTGAGGGAGCTCCTCGACATTCTTATCAGCTCTATGTACACTTCGTGATGGGGTTTATTTAAGATATATCCCATCGTGTTGAACGTATCTGTTGGGAGCAACAAGGACGCACAAAGACCAACGTTTGGCAGATATCGCCAGCTATTTTCACCATGGCCGATTCGACTCCCCACCAGGTTACAGAAGGTCACTTGCGGCCGCGTCTGAGCAAGTTGACTATGGTTGCAATGACGTTCGCTATTCTCAAGTAAGCAGATCCACATTCCCCTTCGCATGCAAAAACTCAGTAACTGACTTCTACAGCACCTGGATCGCGTTAGGTGGCACAATTGGCATCGTCATGCCGTCTGGAGGCCCAGTCGCGCTCCTGTACGGCTTCATCTTCTGTGTTGCTTGCAATTTCGCTCTAGCCTTCAGTCTCGGTGAGCTCGCAGCTATCTGGCCAACAGCAGGCGGACAATATCATTTCGTATACGCCCTCAGCAGTGAGCGATGGAAGAGGCTTCTGGTACGTCTGAGTCTCCGGCACGATAGCATGTGAAGAAGCTAATAATCTCCAGAGTCTATGTGCGGGATGGATCAATATTGCCGGCTGGCTCACCCTGGTAACGACCGAAGCGATCTTTTCCGGTGAGTCTCCTCATCAAACAAGGAAACCCTTTTGCTAATTGGAGTCAGCCATGTTCATTGCTGCCGCTATTGTCGTCGCGTCCGGGAGATCAACGCCGGTCGACTCTTGGACAACGTACCTTGTTTTCCTTGCCATTATCACATTCTCGACCATCGTGAACATCTGGGGCAATTCGATCCTTGGACCTTGGAGCAACTTTGCTCGTAAGTCTATCCTTATAAAACCTGGAATGTAACTTTCTAACATTATCATTAAGTTTATTGGTCGATTGGGAGCGTAGTCATCATCAGCATCATTCTGTTATCCATGTCAGAAAAGACCAGCGCTGAGTTCGTTTTCACAACTTTCAACAACGAGACAGGATGGTCAGATGGAATGGCATGGCTTCTAGGTCTACTTCAATCAGCTTTGTCATTGATTGGATTCGACGCGGTTCTGCACATGACCGAAGAGATGCCTAATCCCCATCTAGATGCTCCTCTTGCAATTGTCTATGCTATCGGTGTTGGCGGTTCTACGTAAGTATTACAAGCCCGGCCAAAGCATTTTGCATGAAACACTGACATCTTTAGTGGCGTGATATTCATCCTAGTGATCCTCTTCTGTCTGACTGATGTCGACAAGGTTGTGAGCTCGCCTACCGGACAGCCCCTGATCGCCCTTTTCGACCAAGCCACGAACAGCCGAGCAGCCTCTACCATCATCAGCTGCATGCTAGGTTTGTGCTTCATCCACGGCACAAACGGATCTATCACCACCAGTAGTCGACTGATTTATTCCATGGCTCGAGATAACGGCTTCTTTTTCTCTCGATATTTCAATCACATCAACCCAAAGTTGGAGGTTCCAGTCCGCACGATCATCTTCACTTATATCTTCAATGTGCTATTTGGTGCCCTTTATCTAGGACCTACAGTGGCTTTCAACGCGTTCATCGCGTCTTGCACCATTCTTCTGAACATATCATACGCTTTCCCAATCTTTGTTTTAGTCATTCGGGGTAGAGGCATCCTGGCTCCGCATCAGCACCCTCATACGCCGTGGAAGCTTGGAAACTTCTGGGGATATCTTGCCAACTGGACAGCTTGTCTCTATGTTTCGGTAACTTCAGTGGTATGTTGTTTTCCAGCGAAGTGAAACGATATGCTAACATGAACACAGCTTTTCTGCTTCCCTCCATCGCTACCTGTCACTGGAAACACGATGAGTACATATGTTCTGCCGTTTGTAATTCATCGTCTGCTCACATCATCACAGATTATGTTTCGGTCGTCATAGCAATCTGCTGCTTCGCTATTGCTGTTTATTGGATTGCTCGCGGCAAGACCTTTGAGGGACCTGTAAGTCTTTTCTTTCTCGCATGTTGGCCGACATATGATGCTAATTGGGGGATCAGAATCTCGAAACCATAATGGCGCAAAGAGAAGAGGTGGTTCAAGAGCCTGGCCATGGGAGACATGGCGAGAAGGAAGATATTCATGATCATTCTGTGTCTGCCTAGATCATATAGTAGTTTCACCTCATCGGTGTATCACAAATTTTACACTGTGTCTGTTCCTAAGTATTACATACTAAAGTATAAGGCTACGCTTACAAACACGTGCAAATCACGGGGCATTGAACTTAGCACTTCTAAAAGATTTTAGTCAACTCCCTAGCCTCATATCCATTAATTAAAATCTAAGTTAATTACGACATAAGACTGCGAGGGAAAAAGAAGTAGTGCATAGAGTATTTAAGCCCTTATAAAGACAGCAGGTCTGCAACAAGTAGAAAGTACAGGGTAGTAATCAAGCGTACTTTAGCCAATGGGATTCCAACCCCAGCTTTCGCACCTTTCTGTAAATGGAATATCTAGATTGCTTATCTCTGATAAGATAAAGCTTGTGGCAGAACTGGTCTTATTAACTAAATGAGTAACCATGTTGACTCAGACTATTCCACTCTGTGTAGTGAATTTGAATGGCTACGATGTATTTCTTTAATAGTATAAGTACTCTATTGCAACATATCATAGAAATACACTAAGAGCAGTTAACAGATTCGAAGCAACTCACGTAGAACATTATAGAATATTCCTTCAAGCTTTGTCATATTGACAATAATTAAATAATGATCCAGTATAGTCCAAAATGCGGATATGTAAGCCGAAAAAGCAACATACTACAGTAAAAAGGACTTTTTACAAGACATATTCCTCACCAAGATCTTGATTATCCACGTCCCCTTTCCCAATATAGTAGAGAGATCCTCTCATCGACAGGGTAATGCCCCGAAGGCAATGTGACAATTCTTAAACTGTCTTGCTTGCATCCTTTGGTGCATCACTTTTGCCGCGGATGATGGTAGAGAGATCGCCGAGAGGAAGCATAATGGGGAAGTCAACCGACATGAGGATAAGAGACCCGAATAAATACCATCCGATCAATGATATAGCGAACAGCAAGCCCGCTCCGGCATGCTGGCACTTGAGCGCGAGATCCGCCTTCCCTTGAGAAACGGAGAAGAAGGCAGCGGCAAGGCAAGAGACTACCACAAGGTTAATGAGTGTTGTAGGAAAGAGAGGTGGCTGAGCTTACAGCAAGGAACGAGAAGGAGGAGGATGGAAAACAGAGCGATATTTGTTCGAACAGCCGCTATAGTGTAGAATGTGCATAGGATAGCCATGCCAACCAGAAAGAATGAGAAGGTCGAGAAGAATTGAGGTTGAGTGAGGCCATTTGCAGCGGTACCATCAGTCGAATATGTGCTGTAGGCACCGGAGTCAGGGTCGATAGTAGTAACGAGGGTGATGAAGAAGCCTCCGAAGGTGAAGAAAACGGTCGAGGGAAAGGTGTTTCCTGGAAGGCCGATGTGAGTTAAGGAATTGGAATAATGGAGCGTTAATTGTTACCTAGAATCCATTCACCAATGCCTCCCAAGATGAGAAGTAGGCCGCCCAGGCCGAGGTAGGCACCGCTGTGATCCATTAGTCAGTGGACTTGGTCAAAGGGGTGATGGAACCTACACGTTTGCAGCGGCAGCAAAGCCGCCAGATCCTTGCCATCCAAGCAGGCCAATGGATAGTGGCGTGGAGCATAGCAAGAATCCCGCCAAAGCTGTACTGGTAAGTATCGTAGGGACTATTGCAGACAGTGCTACATACCAACTGGAGTAGGGTTGCCAAAGGTCTTTCGAAGTTCTCCCTTGACCCTATTCTGTGGCTGAAGATAGAGCTGCTCGAACAACTCTGGCGAGATGGGGATGCTCTGGGCTGTATGGACATGGTCCATCTCTTCGCCATCGCTTCGAGGCTTGCCATTGACGCTGTTACGGGGAGACATGTTGAGGTTGGTATATGAGCAGACGCGTTCGTGTCTGAGCTAGGTAGGGAAGGATTATGAGAGACAGGGGAGCTCAAGGTTGATGACGACAAAAATTGAGGGGAAGCTTGAACACTTTATAAGCTGTAGCATAGCTACCAGGAAGGAATAGAGTTTCCATATGCCCGGCCCTCGGGGTGATGAAAAACAGCGGAATGGCTAGCATCCTAACACCAAGAACTGTTGATCTGCTACTAGCGTCTGTTCGTTTATTTTCCTTACCCTCTAGCTTGGGTTGATAGTCTGGGGAAGTGGGCTCTGTCTGGTTAAGGCATGCGGAGATGTTACATTGGCTTGCATCCAGGTCCATGCACAAGAGACAGCTAGGTCCAAGCCAATCTAAGATCGCCCGAAATGCCGAATCGGCCTTGAAGTGCCGAATAAACGCGAACCTCTGTTATCACGGTTATCTATGGTTCATGGATAATTAGAACCCGGGTTGATGATAGACCATGACTACTCGATACGGTGATTTACAGGACACGGTGGCTTGCAGCCATATCTATGATAAACATGGGGTTGGGATACTTTGATATGCCTTAGGCCTCACTGGCTCACAAGGGAGACTTTACTAGTTCTAAATCAAGGAATGCTCCGTCAAATTGACCAGTAATCTCAAGTACCCTCCTTGGCAAGATGATGCTTGGACATCAGAGTCCATTCATCCGGTCGAACGGCAGACTATATAAACTACAGACGTGTCGATCAAGAGCTATACCAGTATTATATACCATTGTCACAGCAAAAACAAGCATAGCCCAGTTGGCGAAGTATTTAGAATAGTACGACGACCAATAAGCGCAATTATGAGTTGAATGCGGAGCGGAGACGGGTCCGAGCTGCGGGATCATCCCCGCACTGCAACTCAACAAGAACCAGTCACGAGTGAATGAGATAGACTAGCGAGATGAAAGATCCAAAAAGAAAGCATTGACATGGAGATCGTGGTACATTTGAAAGTTGGTCTGGTGATTAGATAAAACAAGTTAGGTCGGTGTAGAAGACGGTGAGGGGATGCGAGCGGAGGTTGCGGATATCAAATTACCGATATCTACCTTTCATGCTAGTCAAGTGTTGTCACTACCATGGGTAACAGTTATCCAATCTACCAATCTGATAAAAGTGCGGGTGTTTATTTGCCAGATATGCTTGCACTGACGTGCGCGCTTTGACGAGGAACCATACCACGTCAACGCCCAGATCGGCAGATCAGCTAGATCCGGTGCCTTCAGCTTTGACATGTTCCCACTCACTGTCCTGAGTCAGTGCTTCATCCTCTTCAGGGAGCTGTTTTTCCAGCCCATCAAGAATGGCTTTCAAGCCATCCAAGACCTTGGGATTATTCACCCTCTGGATCCTGTGCTCTAGCTCCCTGATCTTCTCTTTCAACTCTTGCGTTTTGACATCAGCCGGATCAACTTCCTCGGTATCTTTCTCTTCCTCTTCCTCCTCCTCAATCTCGTTCTTTTCTTCGTCCTGCAGTTCGATACCGTCGCCCCAAGCTTCCGCAAAAGCCTGCGCCATGTTGTGATCCTTGATTGCGAACACAATCTCATCAACGTATTCCCATCTCTCCTTTAGCTTTGACTTATCGTATTTTGGAGTGAGAACAGATTTCCAAGCTCTTGCTATTTCGCCAACGGGATTTCCGTGGGCGCCGCAGCCCCAAGCTCCAAGTACAAGTCGTTTGCACCTTTTGACCATAGCGATTCGCATAACAGCCCTCATCTTGGCTTGCGCCGTATCGCGATCCTTCTTATTGGCGTACGATGCCACTCCATCCTCGTCAAGCTCGAATTCCGGGCCACGGATCATTGCTGCCGTGATGCAGTCGACGTAGAACCGATCCTTCTTGTCTATAACATTCCCGTCTTCATCTCTGAAGACCAACACCGTCGGAGTCCAAATTGAAGAAAGTTCAGGAAGTCGGTACCACTCGTCCTTGAGAGAAGGATATAGCGTAGTGCGCATACATAATGATTCCTCTTGACTGTTTGCGCCGTTTAGAAATCCACCTCCAGGGTTCAGAGGCGAGCCCATGTTCAAGATGGCCACATGAGCTCTCGTATTAACAAAGTCTGCTTTGACGCCCGCTGGTGTCTCAATATTGAGAAGGTCTCTTGCAGCAACAAGCGTGTCGACTTCCCTGATCGAGATTCTTGGTGCTTTAAGCTTTGCCAATTCCTCGTGGAGATCTTCAGCGTCTTCTGTAGATTTGCCCTTAGTTGCTGCATCACCCTTGTCCTCTTGTTTCTTCAAAAGCTTCCCATATGGTTCAGGCAAGACTGTGGTGTTCATAAAAGGTATCAGCTCTGCTGAATTGATTCCTTTCTGAGCGCCGGGATATGCAGTGAGGAGGCCGGGGATGACCTTGTTGATGGTGGCTTTGGCCTTTTTGGAGCGTGCATCTTTGCGAAAAGCCGCTGGTGGTCGGCCGACAGATGGCTCCGTGCGTCCCATAGTAATGTTCTGTCACCCGTGAACTTTTTTGTGAGATGGAAATCGGAGCTTTGCGACACTGGTGACTCAGTTTGAGATTGTCAATTCGGGCGCCTTCAGTGGACACCTTTTGGTTGGGGACCTTGATGAGCAGGGGCGCAGATCAGCGTACGACTACCTACAAAGGTGTTTTGGGCTTGTATAAGCTTTTGTGGCGATAAAGAAATGGAATCGCAGAAATATTGGCCAAATGAAGCATCATGGAGACGTCAAATGCCTAGACTGGATCGTCGCCACTCATGACTGCCTGGCCTTGTCTGTCACATGATCAAGACCAAGTCCGTCTTTCGGCCGAGACCTTGAAATACGGAAAACACCAAGAAGCCGACAAACTTTAAACTCACGATACATGATACAATAATTGTAACATGATGATCTCGATGCAAATTGACGAGATTCAAGACAATTCAGCATGATTTTAGCCACGTATTCATGGCCTCAAGTAGCCAGTCTTGGCATTTGTAACGAAGACGTGGAATAGATTAACTCATACCAAGATCACATGAAGTACCACGTCTCAATATTTATAATCGCTAATTACTCTTCAGCCCAGCAACATGTGATCAGCCTTGCCAGCTCATGAGTAGACCCAATTCTCTTTACGACCAAGCCTCGGTCGGAGTTTTGGTAGGGAACGCACGGCAAATAGTGGACTGATGCGATCCACAGTCGGCTTTTCTCGTATTACAAACTCCGTCGGACATTTTAAGCATGATTCCAGCAGCCCAAGCTTCTTATCTCTAATTAACAGAACCCTTGTCTGGCACCTGTCAAAACCACGTTTCAGTGGATCCAGAAAAGAATTTATCGAAAATGTCGGCGCTGCCAGACTGCGATTTCCCGACCCCCCAGGAGAGATTATGCAGACTTCGTCATCAAGATCTAATTACGTTCCTTGATACCCGCAAGATCGAAAGGTGCTAGACCCCCTTCTGCCCAAATCTGGATCTCACCACGCCCAAATCCGTCCTGTGACTCCGTCGTCACAGCAGAAATCACCTGTTGCTCACCCCGGCTTCGAGGCCCGCTCACCGGCGCTCCCGACGAAACGGAACCCCGATCTCGCCATATTGTTATAAAGGGCTCGTCCTCCCGTCTTGGAAGTCCTTTTGAGGAATAGTATGAGCAATCATTGCAGATTCACAACATCATCATGTCTTCTAGACCAGATTTGCCTAGCTCTTGTGTGAGCGACGATGAAACACTACGACAAAAGACACCAGAGTCCAAACCGCGACATAGACCGCTGGTGAAGCTTCTTTTTGACAGAACGAGAGTTGATCAGGCTGTTAAGAACCATAATTATCCTGGATCAGGCTCCTTTGAGGATCCATTTGTTGTCAGCTGGATTCCCGATGATACAGGAAACCCGCTGAATTGGCCCAAGTGGTTGAAATGGATCATCACCATGGTTTCAGCCGCAACATGTTTTGCTGTTGCGTTTAGTTCTAGTGCTTATACTGGTCAGTATTATAGCCCTCGACAATCGATGTAGCTTACATGTCATATGACAGGTACCATCGTGCCGCTCATGATCCACTTCAAGGCCAGCCATACACTCATCACTGCTGGTGTCTCATTCTACGTCCTGGGTTTCGCAGTCGGACCCCTCCTCTGGGCACCACTTTGTGAAATCTACGGTCGACAAATTATCTTCGTTATCAGCTATGGCTTGTACGTCGTGTTCAGTGCAGCATGCACTGCAGACAATGGCGTTGCTACTCTTCTAGTCCTTCGCTTCTTTTGCGGCACCTTTGGCTCATCACCTCTGACAAATGCTGGAGGTGTTATCTCAGATATCTTTGATGCTGACGAGCGCGCTATCGCCATGGCATTCTTCTCTTTGGCGCCTGCACTGGGACCTAGCTTGGGCCCTTTCATTGGTGGCTATTTGAGTGATGGTCAAGGTTGGAGATGGGTAAGTCGAACAAGTCCTCGATTTTCATATCATACACTAACCATATTCTGCAGGTGATGGGACTGATGGCCATTGTTGCCGGATTCTTCTGGGTACTCGATATGTGCTGTTGCCCGGAAACCTACGCACCCTACATCCTCCAGAACCGAGCCGACTTCTTGTCCAACAAAACTGGCAAGGTTTACATCTCCATCTACGAGCACCAAGGCAAGGCCGATCCACTATCCGTCGTCCTCAAGAAGGCCCTCATTCGTCCCTGGCAACTTTTATGCTTTGAACCCATCGTCCTGCTTCTCTCGATTTACGTCGCTATTCTCTTCGGAACTCTTTACATGCTCTTTGGCGCATATCCTGTTGTCTTCCAACTTGAGAGGGGTTGGTCTGCTGGTAAGGGAGGTTTGGCCTTCCTTGGAGTCGCCGTCGGAATGATCAGTGCCATTCCCACGATTGGTCTCATCAATATCTGGTACATGAAGGTCACAAAAAGGTTCGGTAACGAGCCTGTGCCTCCCGAGTATCGTCTCCCTGGATGCATGCTTGGCGGTATCTGTGTTCCTGTTGGCATGTTCTGGTTTGCATGGTAAGTTCAAGTCCTGTTGTCGTATATTCGTCTACTAACAATTAACAGGACATCGTATCGTTCAGTCCATTGGATGTCCCCAGTAGCCGCTGGTGTCCCTTTCGGTCTCGGCATGTCTCTCGTCTTCCACAGCATCTTCAGCTACCTCATCGATTCATACACCATCTACGCTGCTTCAGTTCTGGCATCAAATGCTGTGCTGCGATCCCTTTTCGGCGCCGCTTTTCCTCTTTTCACCAAGCAAATGTACGACAACCTGGGAACTCAGTGGGCCAGTTGTGTACCGGCTTTTCTATCACTCGCTTGTCTACCGATGCCTTTCATCTTTTTCAAGTATGGTCCTGCTATTCGACAGCGATGTAAATACTCAGCAAGGGCCGCACAAGCGCTAGCTATGGCAAAGAAGGGCTAGATCTTGAGGGGTTGCCAGATCATTTCTTACTAATTTCTATTTAATACTGTGTCCTGACATTAATGGATCAAAAGCGGCATACGGAAGGAGTCATTGGATCCTCTTAGAAATAGAACATTACACCAGCTATAGAGTATATAGAGTCAACTCAACTTCGTACATTTTCTCCCAAATATGCCTAACGAGACTGAGTCTCTTCGTTCTGCAGCCTGAATCGGTAGAGTTCTCATGAGTCAGTGGGGTGCAAGCAACAATAATTCTAGACCAGGCTGTAACGAGAAAGCCTTTTCTGCAGTTCGCCGCACAACTTCCGTCAACTGGAAATTAACAGGTCGGATTTCTCACCCCCGAATAATCCTGTCACAGTCGTTGGTCTAGCGTGCGCCATCATTTTGTTTGTCCCTCTGGGCATCAAATTATTACAGAGCGCGGGTGAAATTCGCGATCCTGTCGATGGTAGAGCCGAAAAAAACCTGACGCGGAAAGCCATCGTGGATGAGATGCAAGCCCTTTCTCGGAGGCTTGGACCAGCAGATCGACCCATAGCCCTAGTAGAACAAAGGGGTGTTCACGACCGCACGCTAAGTAGCCACGAATTATCGCAGAAAATCCTCGTATTTTCAAATAGCATGAGAACAAGCACTGGGACATAATTTCAGGTAGGGAGTATGGTTGTTTTACTCATTATAGCCCATCTAGTGTTTATTAAGTTTGGATACTTCAGAAGTCCTCAGCAGTCAACCCAACACTCTTCACCTTGGCCAAGCGGAGGAGCTCTTGACCAATCGATAGATCCATAACACCAGTACCAACACTCTTGTAAATAACAAATCCGGTTTCAAGCCACTTGGTCAAGTCATTCGGGTTCTCGGCGTTCTTGGTCTGGAACAACTGGCCAATTTCAAGCATTTTATCCGTAGGGATCTCAGCCTTGGCGAGTTCTCCAGCCTCTTGCAGGCAGCCCTCTCGGCTGTCGACTGCAACAGATCCACCCTGATACCCCACAGATGCAAAGGGCCCTGACGGGTTGATGACTTGCTTCAGTAGCTCGGGGTCGATTTCTTGCATGTCAAGCCGGTAAGAACCAATTGCCGCGAGATACCGGGTCTTGCTCAGAGCCTTCTCGGAAGTGAGATATGATGCTGGGAACAGAGGTTCTGTGCTTGGTGTTGTGAAGAACAAGACGTCTGAATCTACGACCAGAGCCTCCAGAGAGGCGTCGCGGTCATTCTTAGGGTCAAAGGCCTGAAGGCTGATATGCGATGGCCATCGTGATTGGTCATTTGACTTGAGCGAGTCTATCAACTGCCGGGTCCTTTCCGCGGAGCGATTAACAATCGTCACAGACCTGATATCCTTCTCCTTCAACAGAAGTGCTAAGCGGATATGCCATAGAGCTTGCTTCCCCGCACCGAATACGACGATATTCTCTGTGTTACGCCTGAATCGATATGGCAACATTGAACCCAGCGCAGTTCGGAACGCGGTGAGAGCAGCTGCATTGAGCGTTCCGATGGCTTGACCTCTAGCGTCGCACAGAGTCAAGACACTCTTGAGACCTGCTTCAGAAGGCTTGAGCTTTTCGCTTGGGGTGACACCGACGATCTTCACGCCGATCAATTGGTCAGTGGTTCCAGGCATGAACAAGCTGACTTGGCCATCTCGGTTGACGACTGCGCGGTGAGGTTGGTATTGCTGTTCATTGTTGCATGAGTATTGAATGAGGGCTTGCTCAAGGGCCTTTGCCAGATCGGCCACATCAGATGACGATAACGTGTCGAGGATGTGATTGACGTTGGCGTCTGAGAGAACTGTGAAAGGCATCTTGAAGGGCTATTTTGAGGCAACGGTAGCGTGAGATGGGAAGAGGTCGCTGGTGATAAGCCGGGCGAAATGGAGTTGGAGTTGGAGTTCTAATTAATGCCGCTATCGGACACGGCCTCTATCGGCTCTGGCGGGGTCAAGCGGGGAAGACAAGGCCCGATCGGGGCTGTCACTCAATCCTATCGCGAATGCTTTCCTATCTCAATCACCCTCAAATAAAGACCATTGTCTTACATGAATATCAGAGTTATGTTTTATGAATCGCAATAGTTGACCACTATTTATATATCTTATATCAAGTGCGTTGCCAGACTACTCTCATGCCAGGATCCCATTCCCCTTCTCGTCCCTCTCAGTGATTGAAGAATCACTTTGGGCATTTTGAACTACTTCGGGTTCATCTTCAACCGGGCCCTGGCCCCTCAAGCCCCGATAAACTGTCTTCAATTGAGGCCAACCATCAATGATGGGGTAGAAGCCTGCGACGAACATGGTTCCCCATACCCAAATGATGGCAATGACAATCCAAGCGACGAAGAATGTCTTACCGAAGACATATTTGGCTGCGTACATCGGAAGTGGCCTGAAGTTTTTCTGTTAGTCAACCTTATGATGGAGAGATAAGGGGGGTCTTACCACAGAACCCAATGCCCCAAGAATGTAGCCGCAGACCAAATCGCTGCAAGAGTGCCCCAATGCTTGAGCTTGGCCTTATCGGCGGTGTAGCTAGCCACCTTTTCTTCGTGGGTTTTCACTTCTTCCTTTGTTGAACCAACCTGGTCAAACGCAAGACGCTCATTCCTGAAGTCAGCCCATTGGTAATTAGCTGGCTTAATGAGCGAGATCACGACCGAGTACAGGGCTGGGCTCAAAGCTGAAGCGACAGTTCCGTAAACGCAGGGAAGAGACTTTCCAGTGGATGCAACTGTAACTTCACCATACAGTGACGACGCTGAGCCAAGCCAAACAGCGATACCAGTCGCCATGCCCAACAGAGGTGAGACGATAGCAGCAATCTTTGACTGTTTTCTCCACAGGATCGTAAAGACGGTTGGGAAAATACCAGGGCATGTCAAAACACCGAGCATGTAGAGAGTCCACCCGAGATCTACCTTGCCGTAGTACAGGGCAGTCGAGAAGGCAGCAGAGAACAGGCCGAAGAAGACGACGCCGATATGACTCCACCGGATGGCGTCGCGATCAGTTGCACTACGGTTGAAGTACTGGCGATAGATGTCAAAGCTGATAATTGATGACACGGAGATAACCTGGGCACTAATAGTTGAAGTGACAGCCATGAAGGTGATCAACAAGACGGCAGCAGCACCGCCTTTTCCGGCGATGGCGATCGCGGCATAAGGCAACACAAGACCGTTCGAGATCTCCACTGAAGACATGCGACGAGGGTATGTCGGAAACCGCGGAGTATCCTCAAGGGCTAGAGCAGAAAAGCTCATCAAGGTGCCGAGACACCATGGGATGGCAAAGTAAGCGATACCGCCAATGATATAGCCTGGAACAACGGCTTGAGGCGCAGCACTGAAGGCTTTGGCAAAGAAGCCAGTGTCCATGATGACGAGACCGAAATTGGCCAGAACGTGGATGATACCAAAGTAGATAGCCTGAATATTGTCAGCAAGGACTTAGCGATGGCCAAGTTAGTACCTTACGTCTTTACTAGTCATGGTCAAGAAAGATCCGTCGTGGTTACCAGCAACGGGATGGTCCTTTCCAACCTGAACAATCAGATCATAGAGACCGCCAGGCGATCCAATCTCGGGGACGAGAAACGCCTTGATGGTGAAGAAACATATGATGATCGTAATGACAAAGGTATGGAAATAATCAGTCAGGAAAGTCGCTTTGATACCGCCAACAAATGTATACAGTACGACGCCGACGGGTAATAAGAAGGTAGCAGCGATGATGTGAATACCGGATCTGATTCGTTAGTCCTGGCCACGTAGCTCCAGGAGATGTAACTCACAACGCGGATATGGCAGCACTCGCGCCCAACAGCATGTTTGCGATAGCGATGATGTTGTTGATGAGGCAAAGACCGATCCAAACAATGTGACCAGACGTTCCATATCGTATACGGACAATCTCTAGTAGTGTATGCGCTTCGGGTACCCTAAGTTTACAAGAGATACCAAGTAGAGCGAAGAAGACGATCATGGGGGAGCATCTGGCAAGGGTCAATAACCACGGGAATGATCACGAAAGCAAGGTACATACCCAGCTGCAAACCAGAACGGCCCAGCGACACCAAAGTTGTATCCAACAAGAGTACTTCCAAGCATAGCCGTACTCCAAAGCCACGATGAAATGACAGCAGACGAAGTCAAACCAGTACCAACACTTCGATTGGCTGTCATGAACATCTCAGTCGTCTTGTTATCTTCACCGACAGTCTTCTTCAAGATGTGAGTCAAAAACATCATGATGAAAGCGATAAGAAAGCCAATCGCGATAACGACGACATAGCCAACGGCCTGAGAAAGCGGTGGCTCAATGCCATTCTCGCTTGCGTCTGCTCGAACCTGAAGCGACATTTTGGCCAAGAGTCGTGGGGATGTGAAAGATCCAGCAGTTCGGTTTGACGTCTCGGCATTTTGAGCTTAGGGGTCCGTGTGATAGCTTTATGTCTGACGATCGGCAGGCACCAATCCATGTCGTTTGTATAGCTTTGATGATGCAATGGACTATCATTTGCTAGATAACTGCCGGGCATCAATCTGATGAACCGTGGAGGTCAGCGGGGGATCTCATTAGTCGATGGAGTTCCGCCAGACCGGATATCTTCCGGAATCCGGGATATAATCCCTTTTTCCTATCTACATTATATAATTATTGGTGTGCTTCAGAAATTTTGAGCTTGTGATAGGCGATAAGAGCTCTGTTGGCATGTTCATGGGGTATGGCGTGAGAGCTTCTAGCGATGGCGATAGGGCCAATCGCTGTCACGTCATTCAGCAATTATTTGAGAAAACCCGGAAGAATATTATCCCTTAAATCATTCGAAAATTGGCTTATTCCGATGCGGCAGATCGATGATTGCGTTTTGTATTTGAGAATGCGCCCTCGTCAGGTGGTGAAAACCCCCATTTCAAGTGTTAAACGAAGCCAGAATATTGGGAAGAAGATTGGCTACCATCGGATGCAGTGAGAGCTGGAACTTAATACCTGAGGCCGCAATGCAGCTGCAATGGCTATTGGATGATTTTGCATAATCAGGCTGTGACATGAGGCTGCCAAGAAGACCATGATCTTACTCTTTCTCCTCGTCATCATTCTGAGGCTGTGTCGAGTATTCTATGGAATCACAAAAATGAGCACAGCTTCATCGTTCTGAATTCACTGCTCAGTCTATTGTCGATAATTAGAATTTCCATCTCACTCCCACGTACATTTCTATTATCATGGATCCTGTCTCGGCGATCGGATTGGCATCTGGGATATTGACCTTCGTCGAAGCGGGTCTCAAGCTCGTAAAATTAGCCTACAACATACACAACTCTCTTGATGGCGTTCTAGACGACAACAAACATCGAGAAAGTATCACCAGCGAAGTTAGCAAAGCAGCTCTGAGGCTTGACGTGACAGGTAACGCCCGTTTGACTCCCGAGCAAGAGTCTCTTTCGGACCTTGCCAAGAAGTGCAAGGCGACTTCAACGGAATTAGTCAAAGCTTTAAATGAAGTCAAACCAAAGCAAATCTCGTCTAATCCCTTCAAATCACTACGATATGCCGTCAAGGCGAATGTCAAGGCTAAAGACATCGAAGGCCTGGAAACCCAGCTGAAAGACTACCGTGATCAACTCATTCTCGCACTGGTTGAATTCTCAAGGTAAGCCTATTTCTCTAGTCATCAGAGAGGCTGTAACTAATTCGCCCCTAGAGTTGAGGCAGCAGATGGCTTCGGTGAACTGATCTCACTTGCTAAAGGCAACGAAGCTAAATTAAAGAGTTTAACCCAAGCCATAGAGCATCTGCGCCAATCGCAACTCTCTATGCCTGACTCGATTGGCAGTACACAAGCTTGCATCCAGTTCCAGCGGCTACTGGTGGTCGACAATGAGACTCGTCATGCAATTTATCAAGATCACATTCTTGAAAGTCTCAAGTTTGAAGAAATGCACCAGAGGTTCGACGCAGTTCACGGTGCGCACGAAGATACGTTCAAATGGATATATGAGCCGGCGGAAGTCATTGAGACAAACAACAACATGTCTTACGAGGAACAAAAATTACAAGAGGCGCTCGAGGTACCAGCAGCCATATTACATCACTGAGCTGGGCTAACGGCAGTGGAATCCGCAGATGCAGCTCGAATCAAGAGAGAGATTTCTGGGGTGGCTCTTGTCAGAGGATCCATCAACGCCAATCTTCCATATCTCCGGGAAGTTGGGTTCTGGAAAATCAACGCTGATGAAGTTTCTATATTCTCACCACAAGACCAAAAATACACTGATTCAATGGGCTGGTAAATGACTTTTCCATCCCACACAAAAGCGTCAGCTGACTTATTCGAAAGGTACAAAAAAGCTTGCATTCTCTCCGTTCTTCTTTTGGCGAAATGGCTCAAAGGCACAGAAGTCGCTAAATGGACTCTGCCGATCAATCCTTCATGACGTACTACAGGAGCGGCCCGACCTCATACCCGACGTCTTTCCTAGTCAATGGGATCAAGCGAAACACGCTCCCTGGAAGGTTGAGAACCGTCTAGAAATACCATCGTCAGTCATCAAGGATGCTCTCGAAAGACTCCTTCAAAACGATAAACTGTACCAGCAACACAAGTTCTGCATCTTTATTGATGGCCTCGACGAGTTCGAGCCTGGTATTCAAGATGGGTTGGACTATATTGACTTGGTCAATGTCCTTCGACAATGGACGGTCTATGCCGACGGGAACTTAAAGCTCTGCCTTTCAAGTCGAGAGGAGGGTGTATTCATGAATGAGTATGAAAACGACCCTGGCTTTCAACTTCAGGATTTAACAAGATCCGACATGCAAAAATATGTCTGGAGTCGCCTGAGCAGCCTTGAGGATGAAAAGCTCAAACGTGATCTCGCTACTGAAATCCCGAAAAGGTCCTCGGGAATCTTTCTCTGGACCTATCTTGTTGTCAAAACGATACGGAACAAAATGACACACAAGGCCACTAGCGAGATGTTGAGAAAACACCTCAACACTTTGCCTAGAGGCCTTGCGTCACTTTTTAATCACATCCTTCAGCAACTTGAGCCAGAAGATGCGAGAAAGACTCTCCGGGTCATACCTGCTCTTCAAACTGCCAAATCGAACGGATTAATTCTACCATTACTCACATTTTCCCTCCTGGATGAATACGATGCAGACTCAGCATTCTCATTACGGGAAGGTCTCGAGTATGAGCACGTCCCAGACGAGGAAATTCTCCAGGAGCAGCTTCGCGGTGCTTGTGGCGGATTGATAGAAAGCCATGAGGGCACCCGCTACGGGAGTCTGAAGGTTCTTGAGTTTGTTCATCGATCGGTTCCCGACATTTTCCAAAGTGATACAGAACACTCAGAACTTGTTCATCAAATGGCAGTTGCGCTTCGTGGTACGAATACTATTGATATCATCTCTCATCTCTGCTTAGCTACCTTGCGGCTTTTGGGGCAAGGAAAAACAGGAGAAGTTCAAAGATCCACCTGCAAGTCAATAGCATCCATGCGACTCAGATATAGACTTGACAAGCCACCCTATTCTTTCCTGGAGTACATTGCTTCTTGGACTAATGATGGGTGGCTGGAGGATAGTCAAGCGAAGTGGCAATGCTCCTTTTACGACTTTCCCTACAATTCAGATCTATACATCAGGCCGTATGGAGGGGCATTTGTCGGCAATCATAGCTCGAGACTACTCTATAACAACATGTGTCTTGCAGCGCTTTCTGGTCATATCGATTACTTTGAGTGGATAATCATGAATGATGCAAGTGCCTTGAACAACTCGGCCAAGAGATCCTTAGTCGGCCAGTCTATTCTTATTTAAAAACATTGGGAAATATTTTTCGAGAAGAAAGTATTTACAATGGATCCCACGATACCCCTTATCCCAGCTACGATACAGCGAGATTGGAGCAACGATGACTGCGTTGTGCCGGACTCATTTGCCTTGTCGGCCTGGCAATTCTTTTTAAGCTATATCATTTTGAACATGCATTGGAATTTGAGCGGCTTCGTTGATGACCTTGGAAACGTCATCGAGCGGTTTCTAAGGCAAGGAGCTGACCCATATTGCCGCATCATCATTGCATGTGAAGTAACCAGAATGTATATGACTATTTGTTTTCGCGATTCGAAGACTCGGCATGTCATCCGACAGGATTCAATTCGTTCTTTCCTCGATTTTGGTGTACAAGATATAATTGAAAGATGCTTAAAATTCAGAGGAGAGCCCCCAGTTGACTGGAACACGAACTTCACAGAACAATTTTCATTTCGGGAATGGGTCGCAGTCACCGACTCGCCTAACAGAGACACTTTGCTAGAACTGCTAGATAGTAACTGCGAGTAATTGGTGTCCCGAGTCCTGGCTTTAGAGCAAACCAGTTTCCTAAACCGCCTCAAAATGTTCGCCGCGTTTTGGGATGCTGGAAATGCTCCCATTATTTTCTTGGCCCTTCTATGAGGAAGCCTGTAGCACTGGTGGAGAGTCTCGAAAGATAGCCGCGTACTATGAGACAATTGTCATACATCTTCTCAATACATTGCATACTTGTCTTTCCCGTCTCGTCTCACTGTGTGATCTACAAACCAAGAGGCTGACTGAACTCCTCCGATCCTGCCGTCTTCGTAGCCCAGACATAGGTCGTCCTTCGAAACAGGCGCAAACTGATCGACATGGAGATGCAACTAAAGTTGGTGTTTTAGAGCTCGAACTGGGGTTCCCGAACGCCATGTTGTGGAGTGCTGCAAACATTGTCGTACTTGCTGCCCAATACTGACAACTTTTTACGTCAATATTGATCAGTCGCGGTAACGCTGAGCGAATTAAATGCAACAAAAAGGTGGCTTTTCTAAGAGTTTAGCGTCTCCAGCGCAAACCTCTTCGGAATTCGCTTGACCAAGGAGAGATCAGATGTGACAATGATGAATGTACAATATTTTGTGTAGCCAATTTGATGGCTCCCGATGTTGATCTCGGACCGGTCCTGAGGGAATGTCTCGACTTGGTAATTGGAACTCGAATCATGCTCACGCTAGCAGATACTTTACTTGGTTATGTCCGCCTGACGTTGAACCTGGATGTCATTCTGGGTTTCTTATCGCAACAGGAAGCATGAGATTCGATGTCATTGAATCAAATAAGCCAGGAAATGATAACTGTCTTTATAGAGACAGTCCCTTGTCGAAATGGCAACTCGGCTCCCTCGATCCATTATCGCCAGACTATATAAGATCTCGATGCGAGCGAGCTAGAGCACCAACACCAATCGAGCATAATGGACATGTCTACGACTTGGTTGGTATGAATGCTCATCAACAGTTAATTTTACGAGACCAATGTGCGTTGCACGTGGACATTCGTATCGAGTGTTTCCCTGGACGCGCTGCCATGTTAGATGGTGTGCAATGGCAGGTCGACTATCTCGAGGCCATCCCAGATCCCTTGGACTTCACCATACGGCCTCGACTTACTCTTCACCTCACAAGATGGACAAGAAAGGGTCAGATGCGCCAATCGATCAATGAGCCAGACAATCACCGAGTGATCTTCCCCAGTGCAAGGGGCGAGCATACGCTTGGACCAAGCAAGCACGGCATTGTGCGTATGCTTCCTTTAGCATCTCGACGACGAGTCTACAAACCTTTGGCTCCAGGCATGACGTTTGAGGCTCGCTTGCGTGGACGTGAGCTCTTTGGGCCCTTTCTAATCGAAGCCCAAAAAGATGGCCAACTGGTGGCTCAACATGTCTTAGACGGGTTCTGTCTCGTCAGATTCGCGGTCGCGCCTAACGAGATCGCTTCGTCATATGTGAGGGTCAATTGTCTCGACTTTGGTGGTTGCTTCGACATCGACGCGTTTCTCTACTGCGAGGACAAGCTTCGATGTCGGGCTACCAGTGTTAAAGCCATCAAAGCGATGAGACTGCCCACGAGCGATCGAGACCCTATGTTCGGGACACTATCACGAGGTCCAGTACCACTTCTCACCAACGGTCTGGACCATCTTGTCATCTTTGAGAAGTTCATCCGAGAGTGTGCAGTCCCTTTTCCAAAGACCCCTCAGCAACGACGCTTGACAATACTCAGCCTTTCAATGTGCGATCAAGGCGATGCCAAGATCGTGGTTGATGCGTTAATTGACTTTCGAAAGCAGAACCCACATGCCATCATGTCTGTCGTGGTATCGAAATTGGGACCGACGGTTTATCAGGATACACCAGCTTGCAGAGAATATGTCAACCTGCTTGAACGCAATCAAATCCACATTGATATGTTCACTGGCGTTGACGGCCCAACGCGCCAAGTCGTCCACGCCAAAGCAATAGTCATTGATGACAGGACACTATTCAGCACCGGGGCCATCGTAGATACCAAGCCAATTGACAAGGCCGATTATTGCATCGAGCTTCCACCCACGGCAGCCAAAGCCTTTCAGGTCTACATGCAAGAGGCTATCCTCGGCGGCGTAAGCAATGAGCGTCGCGCACATCTCGGCTCGCAGCTCGCTAGTCTGGGCGTTATAATCAACGACCTCATCGCGAGTTTGACCTACATCAGTCGCGCGCAACATACACTTCTCCGAGGTGCTCGTCGCGATCTTCTCGTCAGCGTTTCCGAGCTTGTCGATCCTAGGATTGCGAAGCTCTTGGTGAGACGCGCAGCAAACGGCGTGACGGTAACAATACAAGTCCGTGAATTGGACGCCGACGTGGTCTCATCAAGAATTCTTGCCCAAGCGACGCGACGCTACGGCAAGCGGCTGTCGGTGGAAGATGTCAGCTGGTGGGAGCCGCGTCCCCATTACAACGCCATCATTGCAGACGATAGTCTCGCGTATCTGGGCACATCGTACTTCTGGCCAACACAAAGAAACATGATTCATCAAGGGCGATCGCTAGAAAATGGGGTTTTGCTTGAAGGGGAGGCCGTCACGGTTTTAAGGGAGCAACTGGATAAATTGCACGATCGCACGTATAATGATAAGGACAAAAGCGACAGCGATACAGCGTAGCTACAAGTTGAATCTCTCCATGCCTTGCAACTTCGTCTCCAATTGCTGAAGTTGATGAGTGTCAGAACGCGTCTTCGCCAGCCAATCAACGTCTCGCACATGGGTCAAGGTTGTGAAGAGGATGGGTGCTCGATTGAGTTTAGCGTATCAGTTTCGGTTCAAGCATCATCACAAGGACAAAATGAACGACGACATGAAGCCTCAAGGCTCAGAAACAGCATAAAAATGATTGAGACTGTAATATAGTGACTAATATTGATCATAATTATCTGATGCTTGTATTTAAGGTCTTTTCTATTGAGGATTGCTGATTTTCGAAAACAAAATTATCCTATAGGGAGAATCCATCAACATCGTTCTTGGAGCCGTGGGTCGTTTTATGGATGACCATCCAATGCCTCCCATCTGAGGTGCACTCGACTTGAATCGAGTATTCCTAAAATCTCAAAATTCAACTTAAACTCTCATTTGGTAGTTTTTATCAAGTGTTTCCGCCAAAACCTGGGGACATTTGTCTCTTTTGCTATCGATCTTTTCTTCGGGTTCGCGAGTCCAGCTACCCTGCAGCGATGGTGGTCCGTGCCATGCTCGTAAACTCATCCACTGTTGACCATGCCAAACTCGGTCATCCTACCAATTCGACTCTACCAACCAGACGAAGTCCCCTGTCGGTCGCAACATACTCCTCTCTTCAGATGACGACGGGAATGATAAAAAATCAACACAGCTTTCAATATGGCTGCGTTTGCTCTCTCATCGCTGTGTCCGCGTGTCAAAACAAACGCGACGAGACTTCGGATCGCGAAGCTCATGGCCAATCTCACGCTTCCGGGTCGAATCTATCCGAGAAAATCATCCGCATGAAATGACCAAATCGTGGACTGACCATCATATGGTGTCGATACGAAAGGAGACAATGAGTGAAGACGTCGGTAGCGGCGACACCGGAGCCATTTCTTGTTATGCCGCCAGCGCGATAGACTATGGGTGACTCGTTCAGCTCGAAGTCGGGCTCCCGCCCATAGCCAAACGAAGTGGACAAAATCGCTTGGAGATATTTTCTTCAAGTGTCACTTTTACTGGCGAGTTTCGAGTGAAAACCGCGGAAAAAGTGGATGTCACCAGAGGTTGAGAAGGACAGTACTAGGATCAACGATTTTTGTTGACGCAACAGCCCAGGCAGTCCCTCACATGGTTGACAACCAGGTCAAGACCTCACGTAGTGACTCAATGTCACTCCCCTTCGAGGACCATGGTGTGATCACTGAAGGCCGCATTATTACAATCCTCCCTCAACCGTCAACCTTGAATTTTACATCTACTCTTCAGCCTTCAACCATCAATCCTCAACATCAGGTATTTTTGCACTGGCTCTCACCTCCACCATCGACTTGGTGACATGATACCAAGTTTCATTTCAGGCTACCGCGTTCTTTGTCTTTCCAGTCCAGATCAACACCTCAATCCATCTCAGTCGCATCATAGCCTCTTGCAGTAGTCCAGTCAACATCACTTCTTTTCCCTTGGCCCCCTCTTTGACCTTCAACTTCGCAGATATTAAAACAGAACTTCAACTCATCGCCCTCAGTGAATCTCTGTATCTACCACGCGGCATGTTTGCGGAACCGCCTACTTCTACGCTGCATCACTGCCTGCACATTACCTTGACGCTACCTTAATGATCGATCAAACTTCGTAGCCACAGGAACCCTCTACAAACAGAGTATTCTCTTAGGTCCTCTGTTCATTCGACACCAATCAATACTTCTTCCTTTCTCCAACGAATTTTCAGGTACGTCAAACCTAAAATTATGGCAAGTTTATGCTCGTCTCCTCTTCCTTTGCCCTAAAGTCTTCTCGCTTTCTCAAATGCAGCCTAAACTCCTCCATTAATGATTCAGCTTTACCTAAACTTATGATACTGCTCCACTCATCCCTTTTATTTTCCCGCTCACCTCTGTGTTCATCATACCCCCTCTTTACCCTCACTCCACCATAAATCCTGCAAACGATTCGACCCCCCTCAACAAATCCTCCTCTCACTTCCTCCACAATCCATCATAACCATTGACTTCGTCTTAACATTAACATCATGAGTGCAGGTGATCCCACCATGCCGACTTCACCCTCTAAGGTTCTCAAAGTCCAGCAAGAGGAATGGCTTGACATACAATGGGGAGGCAAGTCTTGGCTCCTCGACGACGTCCGCGACGCGCATCAAAACCCCCCCAAGCAGAACGAACTCAGTGCCGGTGCACTCGACTCCCTGGTCAAGATCACTAAACTGGCCCAAGAAAATGGCATCGAGCTGCCATCCCTATGGAGACAAGCGTCACCTTACAATGTCCTTTGGACCGGTGTTTGCCAGCATCCTAGAGAGTCTCTCCGATTGACTAACGATGTCGCAAGAGCTGCCCTCAACAGCCTCAAGGCAATCGTGCGTTCTCGAGGTGCTCAAGAAGCTGGCGGCCCATCAGAGGTAATCATTCTAGAGTCCCGAGAGACCGAGCCTGAGGCCTGTATGTACGTCGGAAGTGACCACATTGAAAGCGACAGCAGCGATGATGAGGATATCGGGCCTGTCCTCTTGGCCACGCGAAGCCTAAGCGTCGTCTTGGGTGGTTGCCCCAGATCGCCAACCAAATCGCCAGCCAAGGTAGCAGGCAACAACGACAAGAGAATCTCTCCAATCTCCGTTTTCACTTACCAGGAGCCCCGAGACCAGAACCCTGCTGCTCCGAATGCCGCCTCTCTACCTCTGACCCCACACATGAAAACTTCCCGTCATTTCACCCTACCACCAGCTACCACTTCATCCAAGCGCAAAAGAGACAAAGTTTTCAGCGCGATGACCCCACAGCGATCCACAAAGCGTGCTGAAACTTCTAAGGGAGAAGAAGAAGTGGTTGACCAAGCCACCACTATCTACAAGCAGCTCACCAGCAATGTGAAACTCATGGATGGCACGCTTCAATTCCTGACGAAAGCTCTCGTTTCTTGGTTACCATTGGAACAAGGAAAGATCAAGGTCCTCGACCCTCTCTGGTTCAAAGTTGACGGCACAACTGCTGGCCACAACATCAAGCTCGACGGGTATACCATGCTTTGCTTCCCGATCCATCACCAAAAGCCTAAGCATTGGACCTTGGCTATTGTCGAAATCGATCATGATACGAAGTCAATGATATTCAATCACCATGATTCGACCGAGGGCGAAGACCGGTTCAATGCTGTTTGCGAAAGCTTCCAGAAATGGAATGAGACCGTCGGACACAAGTTCCAGCTGCGGTTCAACAATGTCACCGTCAGTTGCTTCTCCTACCATAAAGACTAATGCTGACCTCTATCTACAGCCTTGTACTCCACAGCAGGATAACATCAGCTGTGGAATCCACGTCCTCTCCTGTCTACGACACGCACTGACAAACAGACACTGCCCCCAGTCGCTCAACCCGTTTGCCGAGCGAAGGTTCTTCATCCGAATGATCAAGCAATCTGACTCTTACGAAGGCGACTATCCCCTACAAGAGATCAAGAAGAGATTCGAAAAGCAGGAGCCAGGAATGCTGGCGGAATCAGTTCGAAAACGGACGCCCGAGTCCCTCGAAGCGGATAGACATCTTGCGGCTATTGCCGCTGAACGCGCCGATGATGGCCTAAGAGATGCCCAGGCCACGCTGAGCTGCCTTAAAATCGAGCAGGACACTTTGGCCGAAGCGATAACTCGCCTGGAAGCTGCTGTTGAGACTAGACCCGAGCCCACTAACCATCTGAGCCTCGAACCCTTGGACCGTCTGCGATGTGACAGCCAAGATGAGCTTTTTGCCCACATGAACCAATACAGCAAAATGCTTATGGATCAGAGCTTCGCCAATGGGTCTCAGTTGGGTAGAAAGATCCTCCAAGAACATTATGAGGAGATCGTTGAGAAACTGAAGCAAGCTGAAAAGGATGTTGCCCAGAAACAAGAGGAAGTTGATGAGGCAACAAAGGATCGGGAGATCAAGGCTCAGATGTGCGACTTGAAGGAGAACATGAGCAACATTCTGAACCTGAATGGGTCTTCTCTTTGGGATAATTGGTTCGAGCGGGCTTCGAATTAGCTGCAAAAAACAAGGCGATTGGAAGGATGGTCTTGAGAAATGCGGCGCACGAGGGGTGAAAAGCGGGTTCGGGTTGTGAATTAGAGTGAGATATCAGGCGTAAAAGTTTTTTTCCATTTGTCTTTTATCTTCCATCGGCGCGTGAATCTGCTGTGGACGGCATAAACCCTCGCGATCTTACAAAATGGAACGCCTGAGGCTTCTAGAATTGCTTGGTACTCGGATAACTATTCCTGAAATTGTCTAAACCTTGGCTAACTATTATAATATTCACTAAAAACGACACAAGAAATCCTCTGATATGTCCCGTTGAGGCGTCATAAGCTTAGGCATCAATCAATCAGCCTTGGAGCTCTTGTACTGTTGGAGGTGACTTGGGTCCTCTTTGGTCGCCAACTTCAGGATAGTGCCCATATGCCTGGTGATATTGTTGGTGGTATAAGTGTGACTGGGAAACGTCGGGCGGAGCTCCTGGCTGCGGGTAATGGTCATCCTTCTAGACGCTGATGCTGTTTTCATTCAACAACCGGAAAGGCTGTTTGCGCAAAACGCATACATAGAAAAAGGAGCGCTACTATTCCACGATAGACTACTTTGGCAACACGCCTCCAAAGAAAGGCACGAATGGTGGAAGGACCAGATCAAGGAACCTTCTGCGGAGATGAACAAATCACTTGTATGGACAGAAGACTACGCTGAAGAATGTGATTCTGGGGTAGTAGTCCTCAACAAAGCGCGAGTAAGTACT
Organism: Fusarium denticulatum; assembly: GCA_013396175.1. Classification (NCBI taxonomy): domain Eukaryota; kingdom Fungi; phylum Ascomycota; class Sordariomycetes; order Hypocreales; family Nectriaceae; genus Fusarium; species Fusarium denticulatum. The sequence continues at coordinate 49,640 of JAAOAK010000165.1, read as the reverse complement.
CTCGTTGGCCTTCTGCATGTCGCATGGCAGAACACATATGAAGTTCGAGAAGAAGTCACTTACAGGCAAGGTCACGGGGACAAGGAGTCTTGGTGGCTTAGTCTTGAGCTTGGCGGGTCTAGTTATGAGTTTGAGTCGCATTATGGCTCAATGATCAGGTGGGGTCAAGGCACAGGAGGAAATGTGACAAAGGTTTGTAGCTTTGTGATTGCTCACACTGATGAGAAGGACAAGCTGTTATGGTACAATGGAAGTTTGCTGAAGAACAAGCGGGTGGACCCAGATGGTTACGAAGTCCCAAAGGTACTGGATGATGGATGGCAAATGGCATAAAGGAAGGACAAAGGATGATATGAGCTGTATGACTGATAGTGAAGTGCTGGAGCTGTCAGCTGAGGAGAAGCGTGCGTTACGAGAGAGCATCAAGATTGCGAAGGAAGTAGACATAGCTCTCAAAGGGACAGCATAGATATACCAAGCTTATTTAAGCGACCAATTACGACAATGGAGGGTCTAATGATGTGAAGCTTAGTGTTTTGCCATATTGTAATGCTTTAGTCATCAGTAATGTTATGCGAGAACAATTACGAAAGCGAGGGGCGGTGTTGGGCAAACGAAGAAAGTACATTGGTGCCCAATAAGATGAACTTGTTCTCGTGAAGGAGGTGCATAGAATTATCCTATTGATTGAAACTGGGAAAGCAGCCTAAGAAGATGACCACTAAAGTGCTCTGCAGCGTGTTGCAGATGTCACAGGATCAATGGTATTGGCTCAATCTCACCCAAGGCATGCGCAAGGCATTCTATTCTGGCCATTTCTTATCGCCATTCCTCTCGCCCCCGCAAACTCCTCACTTCTACTTGTCATCTACTTGTAAAACCTTTAGTTGATACAATGACTGTGCCTGCCTTTGGATTCTCCGCCGGCGACTTCGTTAGCGCTGTGAATTTGATCGTCGACATCACCAAAGCGTTGAAAAACACAGGTGGCGCAGCAGGAGATTATCTTCAAGTGCTGGCCGATTTGAACCTTCTGAAAGACGTTTTGTCGCACCTCCAGCAACAGCAAACCGGCACGACGAGGCAAAGAAGCAGTAACCCTTTTGCAGAGCATGCGCGGAAACAAGCAGACCTTACTTTATCTACACTCGCAAACTTTCTCGATCTGATATCCAAATTTGATGCTAGCCTGGGGCCTCAAAGATCGTCAGCATGGTACCGCGGTGTTGGTAGAAAGGCGCAGTGGGCGCTGGTCTACTCGAAGCATGTCGATGATCTACGCTCAAGGATCGGGATACAGATCCAGACGTTGAACCTCGTCACTCAACTACAACAGGAGTATCTAGACCTATCCTTTAGTACCCATCGTGTGCTGACTATGCTGCAAGCGACCGTAACGGCCTCGATGAGCTGACCAACCAGCTCAACACTATCAGAGTTCAGAATGAACAGGTCATAACACACCTGCAAGAGCGGTATGTCTTATTTATGAGTCTTTAAATGTGAATAGCTTTGAACAATATTTGTAGCCGTATCATTAGTATCGAAGAACTTCGAGAACAACTGAGTCTACTTGACCTTCGGGACGATGAGCATCAACCTGATCGTGTGCCTGCACTGCCTGAGGTTGTTGAAGACTCTCAATTAAGTCCAAATAATCAACCAGCAGTAGTAGACCTGGAAGAGCCCGCCATAAATCTGACCAGAAGCGGTGGTGACCAACTCATCCAACATGAAATGGTCAGCCTACAAGAAGAGACGACCCAAACCCTCTTATCAAAGCTGTAAGTAAACCCCCGGGAATCTTGCTTATCATGAACTAAGCTTTCTTTGCCAGTCTTCGTGCTGTCACACGAGATCTGCACAACCTCATTATGAAGGCCTGGTTACTGTTTCCAGGGTTAATGAGACATTACTCTCGCCTGTGCACCTCAGTCTCTATGCCACCTCTCCTTGTTCTTGCTGAGAATATCAGCTTTGAAGACGTGCTCGGGCGTCAAACGACGTTGCAATTTGATTTCTTCAGGCACTGGGCGGTAGGAAAGTTTGCAGCACAATGTCCAGACAGTAGCTAACTGTTGACCAGAATGTTGATATGTTCCTCAATAAGCAGTTCGAGAACTGTCCAGGCCAACAGTATATCGCCAAAAGGCAATATTTCTTCCTCGGTGCCGATGCAGCTACGAATAAGCTGAACTCCAATGTTGAGATGGCTTGGAACGCAATGGCCCGCCCTGGATGTCAAATTTCGATGTCGATAAAGATGATTACAGAACGGAAGGTTGTTTCAGAAGCCAAGTGCCCCAACCCTGGCTGCAATGGCCGTTCACTTAAGATAGGCCGCGAGGAAACATTTGCATGTCAGAAGTGCGATCTACTGTACTCCATGCTACCCAAAGGCCCTGAAGCAGACCCATATGTCCAGGAAAGGAGAATTACGTCCCGACTCTACGGTTTAATTCCACACTGGCGACGTGCACAAGTTTCTGGACCAAATCAAGACATAGTTGGATTGGATCAGCAAATTGCTTGCTTCAAGAAAGTCCACATATTGACACCTGCGACGAAAGAAACATCGATAGCGGGAACTATGTCCGAAGGGAAGAGGCCATTGAGATCGAGCCAGGCCAAACGCAGAAAGGCCATTTATGTCTGGACATGTTGTAGCTGTGGAACTGGTCATATAAGAATAACGGCGGATCATTGTCCACTCTGCGGGATTCCTCGCTGCCCCCACTGCTATGTGGCCAAAATGGAGGTCAAGTCCTAGTTGACTTTTGGTTCTAATGGAAACATATCATGATGACATGCAGCTGCAAAATTACGATTCCCGCAGCGCCAACAGAACAACTGAAATGCAAGACGATCAGGCACTGAGTTCGAGATTTATGCTGAGCTTGAGGGTAGTGCCAGCAGCGATATATATTTCTTATAATTAAAGCTTGTAGATAATACAGAATCCAACCCAGTTCATCTTTTTGTGCCACTAACTTTGCCTGTTGGGCTCTACTTTCGTAAACACAGACCTTTTTCCTCTTTGGATGTTTTCGAGTTATCAATCGCTTCCGCAAAAGTATTACTTACAGAATTGCAATCTTAATTAGATTTACGCCTACTCAATCATGTTAGCCTCAACCTTGTGAATGCAAACTAAATATGAGAGAATCAGACAGGATGAGTGACCTTTAACAATATTAGCTCATACTACCCTGTTTATATGGCTTTATTGCTAAGCGCAGTGTCGAGACTTGTGATGCGCCGATTCGATACCATTTCGGAGACTCTGTCAAACGTTGACACCGAAAGAGTGCCAGGCCTATTGCTTTACAGTCTTACGACCCCAATCAGCCCTTATCTCAGACAGCAGTTCATGATCCTGGCTTCAACGCTGACCTCCTAACTTAAATTTAGTACTGTACGTGTCTCAGCAGGGTCTGGCCCGTATAAGCAGGGGTCTCGGGGTCAGTAGGTGAGCCGGTACTGTCCGAAAGTGGTTAAACACCGCTCCACTCAAGGATCTGACACAGGCAATGCTACGGTACTGTAAGTCCCGCTTTCGGGGGCTTGCCACATACAGATCGCATATCATGGCTTGGCTCTCAGGGTCCTGTTCAGTTGAGAGGGACGATCGATATATAGAGTCTATTGACATAGAATCTGTGGGTTGGTTATCTTATTGGTGTATCGTCTTTTTTGGTGTCTAGTTCGATCCTTCCAAGGTCATTACTGGGACATCATTTATCGGCCATGGACAATTTCAATTCAATCGCTTTAGAGCGTTTGTTGAGCCCCTCGGGGCTGCTTGGCCTCGCCGGAGTTTGGCTTGGTTATCGTGTCGCGCTCGCACTTTACAACGTCTCTCCTTTCCACCCTCTGTCCAAATTCCCTGGTCCCAAAATTGCAGCCGCTTCATACATCTATGAGGCCTACTATGACTGGATCCTTATGGGTCGGTATGGTAGGAGGATAGAGAAGATGCATGAGCAGTATGGTGAGTACTTAACGAGCACTTTCTTCTAAAGTTTGAAGTGACTAATATGCCTTGAAGGTCCCATCGTGCGCGTCAGCCCTGATGAGCTTCACTGTAGCGACCCCTACTTTGCCGATGAGATATACACGGGAAAGCCAGGTAGAAGTACGCCCATTTCACTGCCTTCCTCGCCTCAATGAAACCCTTGCGCTTACAATTCTTTCAGTCCGCGATAAATGGCAACACCACCTCAAGATAGCAGGCGCTGGCCCAGTATCAATGGCAACCGGCACAGCTGGACCGCACGAGCTACATCGTAAACGTCGGGCTGCCCATGCACGTTTCTTCTCACGTGGACAAGTTCTCAAGCTTGAAGACGAAGTGTACAACTACGCTAAGCTCGCTATTGAGAAAATGCTCCGCTGGACCGGCAAAGAGGCATTCGAAGTCAAAGGCGCCTTCAACTGCTATACCGCCGATGTCTTCTCTCAGTATGCATTTGGAGAGCCTATGGGCTTTATCGAGCAGGAGGGCTGGGAGCCCAACTTTGGAACTTGGACTTCGTCATTCTTGACAACCACTTACATGAGTGCGTCTCTGCAGAGCCCTTTCTACTAGACAGTGATGCTGATTGTATGGCGAATAGTGCGTCACAACGGGTTTGCCCGGCGACTGGCCGATATCCTCCCTATTTTCGCGGATTATATGGGCGACGATGTCAAGAGGATAATGCACCAGATGCATCATGTTATCCCAGCCTATATCAAGACTGCATTGGCAAATCCCGATGGGGGCCGTGTCTTCAACGAGATTCTGAACTCCAACGTCCTGCCTGAGGAAGAGAAGAGCATTTATCGTCTTTCGGGTGAAGGATTCGTCTTTCTTGTTGCTGGAACAGAAACCACTGCGGTTAGTTCTCTCACCATAGTGGATAGGCCGAATTTGACCAACTGACTTGATACAGGCTATCCTGACTGTTATGACCTTTCACCTCCTTCATCAACCCAAGATCTATGCTCGTCTAATGAAAGATCTTGAAGGCATCGATCCAAACAACCTTAAATGGGCACAGCTCGAGCAGAGACCATACCTTTGGGCCCTCGTTCAGGAGTCACTGCGGCACCAACCCGGAGCAGCCGCTAGATCCGCTCGCATCGCCCGTGAGGAGGAACTCTACTACAAGAGTCAAGATGAAAAGACGCAATTTGTAATCCCCCGAGGTACACCTGTAAGCATGACAGCCATGATCAACCATTGGGACACGCGGCTGTTTCCGGACCCCGACGCATTCAACCCTGATCGGTGGTTGTTGCCCGACGGCAAGCCTGATTATACGCTGCAAAAGTTTCTCATCTCGTTTTCGAAGGGATCTAGAGTCTGCGTTGGTGAGAGGTGAGTCTTATACTTATTCCCCGGGGTCGAGTACGGGACATGTCCAAGTTGAAATCTTTGTGCTAACGGATGCGTCTTACAGTCTTGCGCTGTGCGAGATCTATATCATGGCCGCTTTGATGGCGTTTCGAATTATCCCGAAAGCTGAACTTTTCGAGACTACGATTGAGGACCTCACGTATGATCATGATCTGGTGGTGTTGCAGACGAAGAAAGGACATATTTCGACTCGCATCAAGATCCCATGATTTGCGAGGGACCATCAAATCGTCGACTCAGGCAATTGAACGAACTTCTATGGCGCTGAGGCAACGATTTGGGACTGTATATAAGAACTAAAAAGAGTTAGATTATAAAGAAGTAAGACACATGACGATGGGCTTTATAATATCCCCAAGTATAAGCTCTGAGTAGTGATACAGGCCCTCACCAATGATAGTCGATGGCGCATATGGGTAATCGTTCGACCCCTCCTGCACGACATTTGTAAGGTAAATAGGCGTCTTAGATCAGCGTCACTCGATTGATATTATCACAAATGCCAAGAAGAATCAGCATGCTGTAGAGGCGGTTCAGTTCGCATGTCACATGAGACTTGGTGCATCTCGGCGTCCTTTCACCTCCTATAGTCGGTAGCGTAGGTATCTAGTTTCATTCTTGAAGTTACTAAAAGTCTAAACGATGTCGGGTTTTATCCTAGTTCATAAATATTCGAATCATCCATACTAGGGCCTCTTCGAGTCAGAGTTGGTCCTCAGCGAGTGAGGGTGAGCAGTCATAGTACATCTGCAACTCCAGGCTATGACAACAGTCAAATCTATAGCCTCATCACACGGTGGACCTAAGCTGCGCGTATCCTTGGCCTATGAGCCTGTGGTTCCTGTTGGAGAACTATGCGCGGCTTCGCGTTCTCCATCAGGTATGGTCTCTGACGGAGGACCTCCCTGAAGTAACTGGGCCGGCCATCCTCCTCGACGAGCTCCAGAAGCCGATCGGCTTTGAAGTCGACTGTAAGACCGCTAAGCCATTCACCATCTGCCATCAGCACAACGCTGCAATGCCATGGTGTCGTAAAACCGCTCTTCGTGTTGAGCAGGCTGATGGAGATCTTATTTTCTCCAGTCGATTGGTGGATGCTGAGACGCAAGTGGTTCGGGAAGCGTGCTTTGACTGCTCCTGCGAAAGACTAATCACAGGAGAGGTTCTGTTAGCCATAGGTACTCGGCTGGGTATCGAAAAGGCCAAGGTAGTGAACTGGACACTTACATATCCACGGATCAGCATCTGCTTAGCCAGATACTTGACATCCTTCCTATACTTTGCACTGCTTTTGGCTGGGCCAAAAATGTGCTGTAGATCTGACTTGAGGAAGCGGCAGTACCCCTTGTATGTCCCAAGAGTGTCCGGATTTACGGCGATCTCGTGGTCAATGTCAAGATCGCCGTCACGGCCATACTTGTTGAATAGGGTCCGACGGAAGTTAGTTGCGTTGGCGACGTAGGTGAGCTCATTAAGGTCATTGGGCAGACCTTTCACTGCGACCAAATCCTGTAGACGGGAGAATGAGAGATGAGAGAAGCCCTTACGCTCGGCCATGGCTCGTAGCGCCGATCCATAGCGCCAGGTCTCCTGATCGGAAATGCCCAGCAAGTCTAGATGATGTCAGTAATGTGCCATTAGGCGTGAAAGTTTTCACTCTGCTTGGAGTGAGGGATACAGAGGAGGAACGTACCATTGTAAACCAGGCCGTCCGAGATGATAGTCAGTTCGGCCCCTGGCTCATAAAATTGGCCAATTGTGACACATATGGAGTTTAATCTAGCAAGTGCCAACTCTTCAGCCTTATCTGGGAGGTTGCCCAGCACCTTTTCGACCTTGTTTGCTGACTTGAACGGGAATGCTGGCAGACACATCACCACCTTTTGCCGTGCCCTGACAAAACGCGAGACGACGGCTAGGAATTTCGGCCTGCCGGCACTATGCAGTTCCTCGGTGCTGTCGAACTTGTGAAGAGAATATTCTAGAATGACATCGAGAATTCTGTTTGAAGTCTCGGAGACTCTGGTCTCTTCGGAGTCTTCCATTTTGTCATCTGTGGCGGGAGGGCCCGTCATCTCGCTGGGGACACTGGAGTGGGAGGACTTCGTCGACATGGTGTCATCGAAGGAGATGTCTGATCCCGCTACAGTGACAGCCGGTGTCTTCAGCTTCAAGACGTCGGAGGGGCTCTGATGATCAATATCCATGGACATGGCGACCAAAGCACATATGAATTGTATGATGGAGAATTAAATGATAGCTGATAAACATGCAATAATGGCGAAGTGGAGGTGTCGTAGAAGTCACAATCTAGAACAAGCCGTACATATAGTGTCAAGTCCAACACTGATCTAATTGGGACAGATAACCGAGTGTAAGAGGCCTTGATCCTTCACCAAAGAGATTGACAGACATGCTCAGCCTTAATTTATCCGGGATAATGCCAGAAGAAGGAATACAATCTCTGCCTCACCCCAACCCAAGTGAGGCAAAGCCCGCCATTGTCATTTGGTAGCTGGCATATGCGAATTTCCATGCCGGGGGCCACTGCACTAGGAAGGGAACATGTGGTTTGGTGCGGCAGACGCTAGGTATGCCAGGCCGCCGTAAAAGACACAGAGGGTCAACGGGTCGGGACATTGCCGTTTTAGGTCCACCGCCGTTAAGTACCTTACTGTATAGCGTCTGAGGTGAGATTGAAGTGGATCGGGACGGGACCCCAGCATAGAGACAGGGGTACTCTCTAGACTAAGGTACCTAAGCGCCCGCCCCCAATCACAATTTTCGGACAGCATGTGCTGAGACCTTCTGTTGTGTCACCCAGAGACAGGATTTCTCCTCTTTCTCCTTCTCTTTTCTCTTCTGGCTTACTATCTCAAAATCGAATTCCCTCATCGCTTACTATCCGCCTGAAGAAGCCGGCCTTCTCAGTGCACCTTTCCGCAAACGACAGCCCGGTACTCAGCCTAGTTAAAGTTAGTTAGTCACAGTGATCTGACGGCACGCTGGAGATCCATTTAGTGGCGGCCCAGCTGGTAGACTAGTGGTCTGGTGCGCTTGCGAGGCCCTCCACCACCAGAAGGCCTGCGTATTGCTTGCTGTGAATTGCTTGCTGTCTCTGTCGTGTCGCTGCGATGGGACAAACCTATGAGCGTCTGCTAGAAGACGGTGATGACGGAAATGCTTCTGCTAGCAGTCTTCCAGCGCCCACGACCGCACATTTGGCAACAACCACGCTGCAGGTGGGCGGCATGACGTGCGTCGCCAATTGGCTTTCGTCCATTTCGTTCTCTAAAGCTAACATTGTAACTTCAACAGATGCGGTTCTTGCACATCGGCCGTTGAATCAGGCTTCAAAGGCGTCAACGGCTTCGGAACAGTCTCCGTCAGCCTCGTAATGGAGCGCGCCGTGGTCACGCATGACTCAGAGATTATAACGGCCGAGAGAATACAGGAGATCATCGAAGACCGGGGATTTGATGCTGAGGTTCTCTCGACCGACCGTCCCAACTCCGCGACTAGTCAATTGAACAGCCATTTCTCCGACCGGAGCTCCGCGATTGCGAGCGAAACCGAGTCTGTGATGACCACTGCGACGGCCACTTTCGCCATTGAGGGCATGACGTGTGGCTCCTGCACATCCGCCGTTGAAGCCGGCTTCAACGGCGTGGCTGGCGTACTCAAGTTCAACATTAGCCTTTTGGCGGAACGAGCCGTCGTTACTTATGACGAGACGAAGCTTTCGGCGGAGAAGATTGCCGAGATTATCGACGATCGCGGATTTGATGTTACTATTCTATCGACACAGCGCGACTCGATTCACCCGGGAGGAGACACCACGACTGCTCAGTTCAAGGTGTTCGGCTGTAAGGATGCGACTACTGCCCAGCTTCTCGAGGAAGGCCTCACTGCAGTCCAGGGCATCAGGTCCGCATCTCTCAGCCTCAGTACCGACCGCTTGACAGTCGTCTACCAACCCAGGACTATAGGGCTGCGTGGCATTGTTGAGACAATAGAGGCGCAAGGCTTGAATGCCCTCGTTGCAAGTGGCGAGGATAACAACGCGCAGCTTGAGTCGCTGGCCAAAACGCGCGAGATTACCGAGTGGCGAACAGCGTTCAGGATGTCGCTTGCCTTCGCGATTCCCGTTCTGTTCATCGGCATGATTATTCCGATGGCCTTCCCAGTGATCGACATTGGACGTTTTGAACTTATACCCGGTCTATTCCTGGGTGACATTTTATGTCTCGTTCTCACTCTGCCTGTTCAATTCGGAATTGGCAAGAGGTTCTATATCACTGGGTACAAATCCCTTAAACATGGATCGCCAACAATGGATGTTCTCGTCGTTCTTGGTACATCATGTGCCTTCCTTTTCAGCGTCTTCTCCATGCTCATCTCGGTCCTTCTTGAGCCGCACTCTAAACCTTCCACGATCTTCGACACATGCACCATGCTCATCACATTCATCACACTGTCTCGGTGGCTCGAGAACCGGGCCAAAGGTCAAACTTCCAAGGCGCTGTCTCGTCTCATGTCACTAGCTCCGTCCACAGCTACCATTTATGCTGACCCCATCGCCGTGGAAAAGGCAGCTGAGAGCTGGGCAAAGTCGTCTAACGAGCCTCCAACGCCCAAGCCATCCCGGACTCATGAACCTGGTGTCTCTGCCTGGGAGGAAAAGACCATCCCGACAGAGCTGCTTGAAGTTGATGACGTTGTGGTCATCCGGCCTGGAGACAAGATTCCAGCAGACGGCATTCTGGTTCGTGGCACTACATTTGTTGACGAAAGTATGGTTACTGGAGAAGCCATGCCTGTTCAGAAGTACGTTGGTGACAGCATTGTCGCCGGCACTGTTAACGGTGATGGGCGCGTCGACGTCCGCGTTACTCGCGCTGGCCATGATACCCAACTAAGTCAGATTGTCAAGCTAGTGCAAGACGCGCAAACTGCCCGTGCTCCCATTCAGCAGCTGGTTGATACAATAGCCGGCTACTTCGTCCCCATGATTCTTATCCTCGGTCTTGGTACGTTCCTTGTATGGATGGTCCTATGTCATGTTTTATCCCATCCTCCAGAGATCTTCCTCGAAGATAATAGTGGCGGCAGGGTAGTAGTATGCGTTAAGTTGTGTATCTCTGTCATTGTCTTTGCCTGTCCGTGTGCTCTTGGACTAGCCACGCCCACAGCAGTGATGGTTGGTACCGGAGTTGGTGCAGAAAACGGAATTCTGATCAAAGGCGGTGCTGTCCTTGAACGTATAACCAAGGTCACGCAGGTTGTCCTCGACAAAACTGGCACGATTACCTACGGCAAGATGAGTGTGGCCAGCATAAGTCTTGTCCCGCAATGGACGAGAAGCGAAGTCAGTAAGGGACTGTGGTGGTCCATCGTCGGTCTCGCAGAGATGGGGAGCGAACATCTTGTGGGCAAGGCTATTCTTGGGGCAGCAAAGAATGAGCTAGGCATGTCGCCCGAAGAAACCATTGATGGCAGCGTCGGAGGCTTTAAAGCAGTTGTAGGCAAGGGCGTCAGTGTGGCCGTCGAACCAGCTACCGCCAACCGGTCACGATACATGGTACTGGTTGGCAACCTAGTCTTCTTACAGGATAATGGTATCGATGTCCCGCCGGGTGCTGTCGAGGCCGCAGAGAAGCTGAATTTGTCGGCTGGCGAGGGCACATCGCGGGGCAAGAGCAATACTCACAGCGCTGGAACCACCAACATCTTCGTTGCCATTGACGGCCTTTACACTGGCCATCTATGCCTCTCCGACACAATTAAAGAGGATGCTGCGGCAACTATCTCGGTGCTGCACCGTATGGGAATAAAGACTGCCATAGTCACCGGCGACCAACGGTCTACTGCACTCGCCGTCGCCTCTACCGTGGGTATCGACGCCAACAATGTTTACGCCGGCGTTAGCCCCGATCAGAAGCAAGCTATCGTAAAAGAGATCCAGGACCGCGGTGAGGTTGTCGGCATGATCGGCGACGGCATTAATGACTCGCCGGCACTCGTCACGGCCGACGTGGGCATTGCTATGGCAAGCGGAACAGATGTCGCGATGGAGGCGGCGGATATGGTGCTTATGAGGCCGACAGAGCTCATGATCATACCTAGCTCCCTAGCGCTTACGCGCACCATCCTCCGCCGTATCAAAATAAACCTCGGATGGGCATGCATCTATAACGCTATTGGCCTCCCGATTGCGATGGGCTTCTTCCTTCCTTTCGGACTTAGCGTACATCCTATAATGGCGAGTCTTGCGATGGCCTTTAGCAGTGTGACGGTGGTGGTCAGCAGCCTGATGCTCAACTCCTGGACAAGGCCTGTTTGGATGGACGAGATGGCAAAAAACGGAGGCAGGGAACCCAAGACAGAGAGGTGGGTTTGGGGAAGTGGGATCGTCGGCTGGGTAAGGGAAGTGATGGGACGCAGGGGCAAGGTTGCAGAAGTTGAGTATGTGCCATTGCAGGACATGGAAGGATGAGCTTATATGTAATAATTCTCTTGACATGTGTTGTAACAATCAAGTGTGTCCGATGAGCTGCATTTCGGTCCAAACTGCAATGTCCGTCTATGATGTCGAGGTAAGGCGTGAAATGCAAACACCAGCTATCGGGTCTATCGACTTGAAGAAACGTTCTTAAAACACACTGCAGGCAGGATATTACGTTGTCAATGATTCCACATTATATCTGGCCATTTCCAACCTAAAATACTGTCAACTTTAGAGCATAGAAAATTAGTGGACGATACCATTCTTTTAGTCACTTGGGCAAACAACCATCAAAGTAGGAATATCAATATGCGCTCAATGTATTCGAAAAGTCAGTCTAACTATCATTCTAATCTACTACAATTGTATCCTGATTCGCTCGTAATCTTACAACGCCGCCATCGCTTTTGGTATAAGCAACTCCCGCGTTTTCCTGACCCGAGCCCCATCCTCCTTACTCTTGAAATACCTGCCCGTCTTGTAGCTCCAGAGGAGACTACCGAGGGCATGGTTCTTCTCGACCTCGAGATAACCGAGGAGCGCCCGATCGGCCTCCTCGCCGAAGCATGGGAGCTCTGATAGTGCTCTGTAGTAGCGTCTGTAACAGTCGTTGATCATAACTCCAACCTCGTTTATGGCCTGCTGGGTTGAAAGCCCCTTGGCCTTGAGTAGGCGGACCATGTTGTGGTCAACCCCAAGGCGAAGATCCTTCTCGTAGGAGAGGATGTCGTTGACTAACAGGATTTGGTCGCTGATAATGACCATGATCTCGAAAACTAAAGGATGAGCCGCTACCTCCTCGGGCAGGTCAATCCCATAGGCCCATTCATTGTTGACAAGCGCGGGATAGGCACCAAGAGAGCCCCGGCGCATGGCCAGGTATTCATCCGGATCACGTGTGAAGGACCGGCCCTCCACATTTGTCCTAACTTGTGCAACCAGTCCCTCCCAGTAGAGCTCGTGTGCCCACATCCAGCGCCTGTAGAAACGGCCTGACGATGGCTTTCCGGCGTAGAAACCTTCTGGGCTTTGCTTTACGCGATCGCACAATGTCTGGAATACGTAGCGAATAGGATATTCTGAGTCGGCGGTATACCGTGGAGCAATACCCTCCATGATCTCGCGTGTCCTGGCAATCTCATTGATGGCGCCATCCAGATCATTGCAGAGGTGACCTTCGTCGAACTGGTCGTCAAATAGGAATGCCCATGAGTTCCAATCTGCTGACGTACGTAGGGCGAATGCACTGCAGTCGGGAGCCCAGATGCTTGCAAGATAGGTGAAGTCAACCCGTTTGTTTCTGCTGGCCCATTTGGCATCGGCGTTGATCACGCTTTACATAGTCAGTCAGGGTTGAAACGCCAAAGGGATCTGCTTGATGTTTGGAATGCAACTTACGAGGATATCCACTCATCAGCGTCGGCCTTGACGCTAGCATAATGAGGGTTCTCACGGGCTGGGACCGACATGAGTGAGCTAAAGAGGTCAGGAAGAATGAGAACCTCCATCTCTGCACGATCTTGAAATTGGTCATGGCCAGGGACGTTGTGGACCCCGTTCCCGTTGGCCATTCTGGATTTGACCTCATGTTTGGTGTTGATGTGAACCTCGTCCCCGTTCGTCATCTCGGACTCAGAACCGCTGTCGAATTTGACCATGATGCCACTCTGTGGTTAGATTTGATGTGCTATACTAGATGAATAATATCAAGTGAAGTGTATAAATGCCTGTGAAACTTTTCAATATATGGAAGCACCATCTAATGCAGCAGCAGATCTCTAGTACATTTAAGACGTGGCGTTCGCCGTGGGACCTTCTCAGGCAGGCTGTGGCTCTCATGTCTCGATTGGGAAAGACGCCGCCTCTACGGAAAAGGAATAACAACGTTGTGAAAACGTTCATGTCCCGGCACTAGCAACGAAATCCTCCTTTTGAGGCTTGATCCGGTTGCTCATTTTTAGTGCCGGACAAACCCCCGAAAGGCCATAAGCAATAACACTCCGGTCAGCTGACGTGAGCCAAAACGTTCCGTTCTGCATGGCCGTTATCGGTTCCTTGCGAGTGAGATACTCGTATAGGAGGTCTAAAGAAATTGACCCTAAATCAGTGGATCTCCCGTGAATTTCTGTGTAAGCTAAGCTCGTCTAGGGTCCCGTATCTTTCTCCCAGGGGTGCAGTGCAGAGGGATACGAGCAGGAATGCCCTTACGGAGTAGTGCCCACATCTGAACCCCTGTATCTTCACCAGTGGAGCTCGGTTCCCTGTCGGTTGTCGGTCCCGGTTCAAGTAGACACTTCAAGACACTTGATTGATCACAGGGTGAAAAAGCCTCTATGTACAGGCACTAGAGGCAGCGGGAAGCCTACTAAAATCGAGGTATTCCCGCCCCTCGAGGGAGGAAACGCGTCGATATCAGATTGGTGAGATTAGGCTCTCAGCACCCCTACCTCGGCGACCCACTGCCGAATCTAGGGGCTTGGGTGTACTGAAACCGAAGATGACTGGGGCGGGATAGCACCCGACGGGTGGCGCCGCAGTCCTTGATGGCTAGGGACTTTCAGGGTTCGATACGGGGTCCAGAAGGTGTTGGTTCCTGAGGAATTTGGAAGGTGAGCATGATCTACATACAAGTGTCAAGTCTTGCGGGTCACCTTGGCGAACCGCGCTCCGACTTTGTTTGATAATCCTTTGCAATCTGCAACCCAGTACTCCGTATGTCACTGTGTAATTGTAAGCTCGGCTCAAGGCACAGAGAAGAGACGTGCAGAACGCAGGCATGCATGGTAGGATGATAAAGTTTACCACTCTGGCCACTATCCCTGCACTGGCGGTCACAGTCACAGTCACAGTCATTGCCTGCTCCAGCATATTACATATACTGCTGATCCGATTTGTTTGATAGATACTTTATCCAGCAAATCTGATGTGCCTGATCAACATGTTCAGTACCCTACGGCAAACGTTTGGTGATGGAGACCGACTCCTCAGCGTGGAGATCGCCCCGCCCTTTGACAAGGACAGGACGTCAATGCGCACCGCTTGTGAGAGATGTCGCGCACAAAAGGTAGGTCACATTGCAGCCATTCACATTTATCATCACCATCCAGTCGGCGAGTCTTGACAGATAAACCGTAGAGACCTCTTTCTCCATCTCCAGTTGACGACAACGAGACTGATTTGATGTTGCGTTGCATTTAGTCCAAGTGTGTGAGCGGCGAGAACGGCTGTATGCTATGCGTTGCCAAAAACCGGAAATGCGAGTACTTGGTCATCTCAAGGCCTCAACGGCGCACGTCCAGCGTCGCTAGTGGCGGTTCAAAATCACGGAACGGTGATGATGAAGACGGTGACGATAACGACAGCAACAACAACAACAACAACAACAACACAGTCGCCAACCAACACAAGCAGGCGCAACAGGCGAGGAGGCACAAACGCCGCTCTCGCGCACAGTCTATGAGACAATCATCGCCACTAACAACACATGTATCATCCCCCAAAGACCACCAAAGGGTCGCAACAGCCCCGCAGCCCTCTCCTCAAGACAGCAACACCAACAGCATCGTAACAGGGCCAGACGTGGACCTAGACGATGCAGAGCAGCAGTTCCTGAGCACTCTCTTCCCAGACACCCTTAGGCAGATGCCGCCTGCCTTCCCGCACTTCGAACCGGACTTCTTTGGCAATATGGCCAGCCTCACGCCTACGACTACCTCAAAAGGTCAGGCAGGCCACACCGGTGTTGATGTTACGGCCGAAGCGTTAACTGCTCACGGAGACAGTAGCAATCAGAGCAATCACATGTCAGTGTACTCAACATCATCGGCAGACAGCTTGTTCGAATACGGGATTGACCCGATGGACTTTCTGATGGAAGAGTCACGCGTCTCTACAACAGTGGCTCCCAGCGGTGCCCATGGTAGCAATAGAGTCACAAACGAGGCTCGGCCTACCAAAATTCGTTCCTCACCACTAGACTCAGTGCCCACTTCAACTTCTGACTCTTCATCTTCATCTTGCTGCTGTATGATGACAGCCGTGAGCATCTACGAGACCATGCAGGCTCAGCTCGTTTGGGGCGATCCCATCGCTGGCCCATCGACAACATCAACTCCCAACTCTACGTCAGCGGGCTCTTCATACTCCTCTGGACCATCTTGGTCAGGTTCAGAGTCAGGGACAGGCATTGGAACAGCCGGGACAGCGTATCAGTCAACGTCGCCTCTTATGACCCAGCAAACTATTCTGAAGCGCCAGAAGTTGATACTTCTTCGTTGTGACTCCCTTGTTCAGTGCGGTACCTGCTGGTCCCGTCCGGATTTTGTCATGCTTATAATGACTATGTGCGATCGCATATTAACTAGTCTGGAGGCAGTCGAGCGTTTTGTTTGCAGCAGAAGCGACGACGACATAAACAAAGTCACTTCCAACGGCGCCGCTGTTGCCCTAAACGTGCAGGCCATGGCAACACCATCGCGCACGGGGCTAGAGGTGCCATCCCTGCCCCGATCGTCCCAGATGCTGCAGCCCGGGGTAGGTGCATGGCAGATCGACGACGACGACGAAATGGAACTGGTTACTAGCCTGATCAAGTCCCGCGCGACGAGACTCGGCAATCTGATCACCATGGCTGAGGGAACAATAAGCGCGAATGCATGGCCTTGGCATGAGAGGCTAGTTCAGGCTCTACGAAAGAGGTCTAACAAACTTCTTATCTCCTTGTCATTTCGGCACTTTGCTTGAGACCCTGTTTTACGATAGAATTGTTTGTGCGGAGTTTATTAGGACTGGGAAAACGGACTACTCCTGGGATAGACAATCAAGGAGCAATCCCTTTCGGTAGACCATCTAGACAGACAAGTTCAAATCAGAAAGCCCTCTCTGCGGAAGAGGAGAAAATTGGTAAATAGCAGTTATACAAGCACAACGATGTACGACGATGTACAACATCCAAGACCTCATAACGCTTGATACAGCGATGGTTCAAAGTGGCATGTTCTGAGTCGGGCTTCTGTAATTGTCATCGCTTCTTCTTGTCCGTAATGCACTGCATTATCTTCAGCGTCTATTTTGGGCTTAATGCTGCGAGTTGGTCTTCAGCCTCTCTAACTCGGGATGTCAGACGCGCATCCAGTGCTGACAGGCAGTGGGTTCAGGCTGGTAGCTGGCCGATGGACAGTTGCCGCTTTGGGCTGACTTCCGCTCCGTTGATCTGGCCCCGCCTCACCTCCAACTTGCTGCTCCGGGTATACCGCCGTCCTGCCCGGCGATGACACAGCTGACGGCCACAAGCAGCATAAGTACAATCGGGGTTAGTGATATCGGGACACGACAACACTTCGGGCATGTCCTTATTCATCAGTACTTTATCAGTACTTCAGGGGATGATAATCCAGCTGGTTTTGGTCGTACCAAAGGTGAAATTGGCAGTCCTGAACATTCTTGTCAGGACATTCTAAAACTCCCTTGCAAAGACCTCTGAGTGATCATCTCTGGTCTATTGCTGCTGTCATTTCCTTTCCTTCACCTTCACTGTCGCTGAGACAATCCTCAGTCTTCACTTCACCATGGCCTCCCCTCTCCTGCTCATCGGCGCTATTGGCCTTCCCATCATCATCGTGCTCCATTGGCTGGTGACATATGCACGCACCGTCCTCAAGGTCCGCCGCAATGGCCATCCCGCAATCCATAGCGGCGTCATGATTTTCGAGTCCGTCATTCGTTCTTGGTATCCTCGCATTCCCATCCTTGTCCCCATGGAGAAGTTCACCCTCAAGGATCCTTTCAAGAAGTTCGCCAACGCGCGCTCCGACATGATCGTCATTACAGAGGCCGTGAGTTACCCTTACCCGTCCTCTAAAAAGAGCAATTATTGACGTGGGTATCCCATGACTAGTCGTCACCAAATGGCGTGGCCTATCTCTTCGGGTCGCCAAAGATCTTTCGTGAAATTGGCCGCAACGGCGACATTTTCCTCAAGCCTCTTGAGAAGATCCGCTATCGCATGCTGAATACCTTTGGACTACAGCTCGCCTCGGCACAGAACGGTGCCCAGCATGAGAGACACAAACGTGTCGTCAAAGCAGTGTTCAACAACGAGCTCATGGAGAACGGATGGTACAACATGCGCAATATGTGGAGGACATTACTCCGCCAAGAGCACATCTATCCAGCGGCCTCAAACTCGCAGACGGCTCCCATCGTACGAGATATGAAAGACACTATGCTGAAAGTGACACTCGGCGCCATCGGCGCCTCGTGGTTCGACATTGACATACCCTGGAATCCGGCAGAAGAGTCGAAGCGCAACGCGAAAAACGACCTGATGCCATTTGCCGAGACACTCAAAGTGGTATGGGACTCGCCATTTGTACAGACAATGCTACCTCTGTGGTTCCTGGAATGGAGTCCCTCATTATATTTGCGTCGCGCTGGCTGGGCGCAGCGATCCCTCATCACTCACATTAAGAATGCGCAGGCTGAGACAAGGCAAAGAATTGAGGATGCTAAGGATACCACAGAGGTCCCAGGCCGGCCAAGGAAGTACAGGAACCTCATTGACGCACTGGTCGATTCCCAGAACGATGTGGAGAAGGCTGAGAGAGCCGAGAAGGGATACGTGGCGCCCAATGTCGGGCTATCAGACAAAGAAGTTCAAGGCAACATTTTCTCTTTCATGGTGTAAGTCTAGGCACTCGATGCTACATTACATACTGTACACCCTGACTCACACATAACTCAGTACTGGTCACGAAACATCCTCTCATACCCTAACTTGGGTTCTGTCACTTCTCGCCAGGAACACCGATTGGCAAGAAAAGCTATATGAAGAGATCAGCAAGGTGAATAGTATTTCCTTGGAAGAGGCCGAGAACGTGGGAGACGCGAAGCCACTAAAGTATTTCGACTACGAAGAAATGGCAAACTTCCCTCTAGTCCTCGCAGCTACTATTGAATCACTCCGCATGCGCGATCTGGCCATGCAGATGACGCGCGTGGCTTCCCGCGACACTACCCTTAGCTATACAACATGGGATGGTGACGCCGCCAACCCATCTGAGGCCAAGGTTCACCAACACACCGTTGCCATTCCCAAGGGTACGCGTGTGCACCTCGATACAGCGGCGTTCGGGGTCAATCCGTTCAAGTGGGAAGACCCGCAAACTTACAACCCAGCACGCCATCTTCGCGAGACTGAAGACGTGAACGGCAACAAAAAGGTGACCGTAAGTTTATATCCTCGCGCTCATCCTTCTGTTGAAGGGAAAAGAAACTTTTGAATCAAGTACTAACATTCCACCCCGCAGGTCTCGTACGAGGACTTTATTGGCTACTCGTCCGGATCGCGTCAGTGCATTGGAAAGCGCTTTGCAGAGGTAACCATGGTGTGCTTCCTGGCACATATGATCATGAACTTTCGCTGGGAAGTCGTGCCCGAGCCGGGTGAGACCCAGGAGCAGGCTAAAATCAGGGCTTCTACTGGCTCAGAACAGTTCATGTTGACACCTCCGGCGTACGATTTGCGCTTCATCAGACGCTGATCGGCTGGCTTAGACTTATAGATTATTTGGCTATCCTCATCAATTGGGCGTCATCAACGGTCGCATTGTTTTGTCTCGTGCAAGGTCTTTAGAGAAAGGAGATAACGTCGCGGGTTGGATGACCAATACATGCTTGGTGCAAGAGGCCCAGGCCAAATTCTAGGATCTACTATAGAAGAATTCTATACATACGTATTCCAGCTGCTACAACTGCTGCATATCATGTCTTTGACAAACTTAAACTGAAGTACTCGTGGATCTGACCAAAAGGGAGCCCCACAGGATAGCTGCGGATTACCCTGTACTCACAGCAGGCTGGAACGGGAAGTCTGCCTCTTTACAATGCAATTTCGACTATCCTCTGAGAAGAAGAGATCTCAAGTCATCAATTATAAGTCGCCGTATTTTTCGTTAGTCTTGGTTGTGGATGAAGGGCTCGGGACCTGGAGCCAAAGAACCTCGTGCATGAAAAGTTTCAAAAGAAAACAAACTCGTCACCAAGTCATTATGCAACCCTCATCGTTCTGAATATCGCCATCCCGGCATTTGCAACAGCCTGCAGGTAAGTCAACCAGAAAATACTGGCATGGCAAATCGCATGCCGTCAAGAGAAGGAGGTGTTGTTCCACGAGTATGAGTAGCTGTTGGCAAGTCACTGGCGCTCCAGATCCCGCTTTCAACCTCTCGGACGATTGATGGATCTGGATAGGTGCTGTAGATGCCCTGTAGGCGAGTGTGGGGGCATCTCACACAGTTCGTCCCTAAAATGTCAACTAAACATGCATCCCCTGCTTTTTCAACTCCCCGCCAAAAAAACAATCACGATTATTTAGCTAACTTTAGAACCTTTTCTTACTAATCGGAGCCCCGAGATTACATTTAGGACGTCAGTTAGCAGGGATGTTAGAGACCCTGGATTTGCTCGGCCTAGATGCTCTCTCTTCGCCTGTCAGCTGGAATAGGAGCTCAAAAAGGAAATCCCCCTAGCTTCCCCCGTCAGCGCAGGCAGCCAATCTAGGCAATCGTCCTGGGCCTTGGTCTGCAAGTCAAAAGTAGGTGGCCTACTCTTTCGGGACACCTCATGCAGGAAGTCAGCTCAACCAGCCTGAAATTCAGAGAGAGACGCGGCATTGCTAAGAAAAGAAAACGTACCTATCTAAACATATGTGACCGTGCCGCCTATGCATGCACCATTTTGCTCATACTTGTAATTGATGAATCGGAATTTTATATTCATTCCTAGCTTCGTAGCTCTCTCTCGTGCTACAATATTCTTCTTTTAGTCTATCTAGACGCTCTTTCACTATCTCGATTTATCTCGTCACTATTCTCAGCCTCACTATCAGGGCTCATCCAAAATTGACATTTGCTCATCTCCAGCCAGTTCATCCTCATACTCGTACTAGCAGTTATGGCTGTTCGTAAGGGAACGCCGATAAACTGTGGGAGAAGATTAATTCCCCAGATTCTGGATGATCTTGCAGCTGCTGAGCCCGATCGCATCATCTACTCTTTCGCCAAGTCCTCGGACCTGTCGCAGGGGTTCCGTCATGTATCCGCTCGTACTTTTACGAAGGCGATCGACAAGACTGCCTGGCTACTTCAGCGAGAGCTTGGAGTGACGTCGGACATTCGTGCCGTGGGTTATATCGGACCTCGTAAGTTTGTCCCTGAAAGCGAAGCGTCCTGAGATCGTAAAAGGATTGTATCGCCGTCTCAGCGACTCATGAGTCCTCGTACTCGAGCTATTTGACTAATGAGATGCTAACTATGCATTAGATGATCTCCGACAGATCCTGTTGACATTCGCTTGTATCAAAGCCAGTTGCGCTGTTCGTTTCTCTTCACATTCAACGGGTTTCCCAAGACGTGACTATGTTTGTCTAACTGATTCTTATTCCTACAGGGCTTGTTCCTCTCTCCAAAGAACAGCACTGAGGGCGCTCTAGCCGTTCTCAAGGCGGCAAATTGTAACATCTGGGTCAACCCCGCTGGTGAGAAGCAAACGCAGCTCGTGAATGACTTTTTACAGCAGCGGCCTATGCATGTCATGGAGCTGCCCAGGCTGGATGAGCTTCTTCCTGAGGATGACAGCGAGCTGGAAAACGTGGAGCCATTTCCTTACACAAAGCGCTGGGAAGATGCGATTAACGACACATTCTGCATCCTCCATACTTCGGGCTCAACCGGCCTGTCGAAGCCCATCTCATGGACCCACGGGCTGATTGGTACTGTGGATGCTGTCCGGCTGCTCCCCCCTCATGAGGGCATGGAGCCCTGGGCGAAAGGTTGGGATGATGGCGATACGCTATATTCGACATTCCCTTTGAGCCATGTAAGAGGCTTCTCATCCCAAGCAGCCATGCCTGAATGAAGAACTGGTTCAATACTGACTGCGTATTCAAGGGAGCGGGCATTTTGATGGACGTGGTTATATCGCCGCTGTTTGGGCTACACTGTGTCCTCGGGCCTCGGGACGTGATACCTAATCTGGAACTCATATCGTCTATGGCGGAACACATCAAGATCGATATCTGGAGCATGATACCTTCGCTCACTGACGAGCTTGGCGAAGCGCCTGATATCTTGCCAAGATTGAGCAGGTCGAAATTCATCTGCGCCTCAGGAGGTAAGGCATTTGTCCCCAACATACATACCTCCCCCAGATGACAGGTACAGCTTTGTGTCCGAGATACGACGACAAATCATCTCGTGCCAATGCTTTCCGTTTCTGTATGTAAGCTAACAGATTTGAAAACTCCAGGACCTGTGAGCAACCATTTAGGCTCCAAAGTGAATGAGCATGTTCGTGTCTTGAACCTGACCGGCACATCGGAAGGTTTGTTTATCGGCAACCTGTGGGTAGACAGAGAGGACTGGCACTGGTTTGCTTTTCATCCTTGGTCCGGCTTCGATTTCAAGATGGTTGAACCCGGTCTTTACGAACAGTGGATCCTTCGCAACGAGCACGATGAGTTCTTCCAAGGCCTCTTTCATACCTTTCAAGATGTAAACAGTTTCAACTTCAAGGATCTATACGTTCAGCATCCGACCAAACCAGGATTCTGGGCGTCGCATGGCCGTAGCGATGATGTTGTGGTGCTTTCGAATGGGTACAAGATCTCGCCCCTCGATACGGAGGCCCTCGTCACATCCCACCCAGCTGTTGACGGTTGTCTGATGGTAAGTCCAGGAGCCCTTCAGAAGTTTGATAGACCGCAAGCAACTGACAGATCATTAATTGGTTTCATGTTCTAATGTATCTCACAGATCGGATCGGGCAAGCCGCAAGCTGGCCTCCTTATCGAGCTGAAAGACCCAACCATCAAGAGAGATGGTGATGATGCGGAAGCGCTCTTCAATAGCATCTGGGCTGTGGTCGAAAAGGCTAACTCGCTGTCCCTGCACAAAAACCAGCTTCACCGAGACTTTATCGCCTTTTCCGAAGCAGGGAAGCCATTCATCCGTACTGACAAGCGGACTATCAAACGTCGGGCTACCATGGCTCTGTATGCCGACTACATCGAGCGTTTCTACCAGTCGCGTGGAGAGGATGACAGCGACACCGAAGTCACGGCGCTCGGGCTGCTGACTATCGACACAGCATCCTTGGACTCAACCACCCGCGCGGTTCGGCATATACTGGCTTCGATCGTACCTACAGTCAAAGACGCTCCAACGGATGCTAATCTGTTCACTCTTGGGTTCGACTCACTGCTTGTCTTCAAGGCTACCAAAGCGGTAGCCGCGGTTACAGAATTGGGGGGGACTTTTCTACCACGAAACTTCTATGCTGGGCCGACTGTTGAGGGGATTGCTGCCACTGTTGTGCGATTGGCTACTGAGCGTAGAACCACGACAACGAATGGCACTGCTACCTCATCGTCGACTGAGAAGCAGCAGCAAGATCCACAAGAAGCCAAGATCAGAGACCTGATGAACCGACACAAGGCTCTTCTATCCTCCAAGCTGGGCCCAATGGACCTTTTCGGTGGGAACATGTACGAGGGGATCAACGTCTTCATTCCCCTCTGCCCAGGGGTCTCCTTTGAGCAGGCGTACAAAGTGCTCCAACAAGGTCTAGTTCGCGCCATGGAAATCGTGCCAGCTCTCGCGGGTAAAGTCATACCCTGTTCTGAGCACGAGATTGGATACAAGAAGGGAGATGTTCGCATCAGTCTGCCTCCACTCCCCTCGACGGCTTTGGGTATCACTCCTTCCGACGAGCCAAGACAATTACGCTTCCGCGACCTCTCGTCCGTCATACCATCTTATGCTGAGCAGCGCGCCTCTGGGTTCCTGACCTCGGCTTACCCCGACGAGCTCCTTACTAATTGTCCCTCCTTTCCCGACCTACCTACAGATGTGCTCAACGTGCAAGCCAATTTCGTAGACGGTGGCTGTGTTCTGGCCTTCAATGTTCATCATCACGCGTTCGATGGCATCGGTATGCTCATCGCGCTCACGGTATGGGCAGAATGCTGTCGGTTCGTCCAGGGCGACCAGTCTGCGACTTCCGAGTGGCTGCACCCAGAAAGCCTCAATCGTGACATGCTCTCTATCTTGTACGAGGTGGAGGGCTTCGCGAAGCCGGCGTCTGAGATCGACCCTAAGGTCTGGGGCTTTTTACCATACGCTGATCCAGCGCTAAAGCGCAAGCATCAGGAGAAAGAGGAAGACACAGATATGACAGAGGCAACCGCGATCAACGGACATACCACTGAGCCCGACGTGAAGAGGGCCCGTATGTCTCGTCATTTGCCTGAGCCGCCTGTACTCCCCGCCTGTGAGCATTGGCCGCCCGCGCCCCGCGCCGATGGTCGCACGTTGACTGCGTCGACCTTTGTCATCTCCGCCGAGAAGCTTGAGAGGCTCCAGAAGACTGTCGAAGCTGCCGAAGCCGCGGACCCGGAAAGTCAAAGCCTGAGCAAAGACTCGGGATCGCTATCCCTTGGCGATGTGCTGCAAGCCTTTTTCTGGCGCGCCGCCGTCCGTGCGCGTCGACGCCCTGAGGACTCCTCCTCCGATGACATGTCCATCATCGAGATGCCCACTGACGTCCGACCCCACTTCAGCTCACACCTCCCGCCAACATACATGGCCAACTGCGTCATCATGAACCGACAACATATGTCTGTTGCGGAGCTCTGCTCTTCCCAGACATCTCTCTACAAGATTGCCCAATTCTGTCGTGAGGCGCGCACTCGAGTCGACCAAGAGCTTGTCCACGATGCTTTTAGTCTACTACATACCATCAAAGACAACAGTCCAGGAAACCATACGACAGCGTTTTTGGGCCAGGGTATCCAAGACGGCCCGCATTCGCTCTTTAATAATATGATGCTTTTCCAAGCGAGCGATATTGGGCCTTTCGGCGGTGGTGTATTAGAGGCACCAGAGGCAGTGAGGGTTCAAATGGATTGGCTGAACAAAGCCTTCAGGAGTCTCTTCATTTTACCGATGAGAAAGGACGGTGGTGTCGAGTTGTTGTTGGGGACCTTACCAGAGGAACTGGATGCAATGACGAATGATCGCGAGTTTATGCAGTTTGCCGAGTTTCTGGGTTAGGGAAAGCAAAGGTCAAGCCGGATAGGATACATAAATAGGATGGCCTGGTCCTTTGCAGCCAATGCTACTCAAATTTCATTGATGTTCTATTATAGTACTTATTCCATGTTATGTTAATGTATTTTATTCCATTTTGCTTGCATAAAGATCGTGCGAGATGTGTGATGTGAGCCATCAGCTGTAGGGTCTATCAACCAAAATGACACTCTTATCAAAGTTGCACAAATATCAACTTTCGTCTTGGTTACACTTTTTCCATCGGCAGCTAGGAAATTCATTACCATGATGACCGGCTGCGTGCCCTTCAATCAGCGCTTTCGTAGGAATCTTATCGGAAGGAAGACACTCAAGAATTTCGTGCCATCAACACGCAAATTCGCATCGAGGACGGACCACTCGCGTCGCAAGAATAGATACAGGGAGATGTAAGCATCCGGGTATTCGTAGGACTTCGCAATGGAGAGCGTTGATTCCACGTCCGGTGTAAGCGACATGTCCATCCATATTTAGTTCGTCTCCAAAGGGAAATTCTCCTAGCGCACATGTTACCCAAGCCAATTGCCTAACTGGGCAATGGTCCTGTAGTGAGTTGCAGGGCCCGTCAGCGGGATTGTCATCCTTGCAGGCCTAGCCCTGAGCCCTCACAGCCCAAAAAGATTGAGGCAGTTCCCGGCCGGAGGTGGTTCATTTTGGATCAATACTTGAGATGACTAACGGCCTGTTTACAGCCACGAGAGTCAGGACGTATTTAACATCTTTTCATACATCTCGTCGAGTGTCACAACTCATTGTCATTGTTACAGTGCCCAAAGGTCTTTCTTTGCCTTACTCATCAAAGGTGAGCAGTCACGAATCTTCCTTGAGGGAGAATTCTCATACTCATGTCCACTTACTAAAGCTCTTCATGATAGTGCAGGAAATGGATATCAGCAAACACATCACCCCGCTACTTGCGGGACAGTCCCCTTTGGTAGGAGCTGTGCTTATCGCTATCGTCGCATTCGTGCTTCTGATGTTGGTCGTGCCGAAAGATAACATCCCGGTTATCAACAAATATCCTAATGACTGGTTCTTGAACAAGGCTCATATGGCCTTTATCACTAATGCTGATGGTCTCATCAAACAAGGGTTTGCCAAGGTGCGCAAAAGCTCTTTATGGTTAATGGAGAAAAGGTGAACTGACAAGGAAACCAGTTTAATAAGCCTTTCCGCATGATCACACTCTTGGGAGATAGGATTGTCCTCCCTGCTGACCATTTCGAATGGATGAGACGTCATGGTCCCCATCTTGACCACCAACCTTTGGTGTCTAAGGTACAAACCCTGGGCTCCCGAGCCGTTGTTGTGACCATTGGCTGACTGGCAGTATCTAGGATTTCTTTGCAGGTTATCCAGGATTTGATGGCACCGCAGCCATCTCGGACCCTTCTAAACTTTTGGCCAACGTTATCAAGAAGAAGCTCGTTCAAAATCCTCGTGAGTCTGACCACTGCCCCTCGTCCTGATATAATCGTACTGAGTCGAGGCTTTCTAGATGTTAGCAAGCTTCACAACATGGTGCGAAAAGACTTACTGGCAGCTTGGTCTGAACAGAGTGATGGTACGTATGGCATATGTTGAGCATCTACCCATTCTGTGATCTATGAGCATCGACTGATGGCAAAGATAGAATGGAAGGCAGTCGACTGGGCCAAAGATGGTGTCAGCTTTATCAGCCGCATGTCAGCGTCGGTCTTTGTTGGCGAGGAGCTGTCGCGCGATGAGACATGGCAGCAAGTCAGCACTAACTACGGTATGACCGTGTTCCTTGCAGCTCGCGCGTTGCGAGCATGGCCGCGGTTCCTGAGACCTATCGTACAATGGTTCCTTCCCGCTTGCAAGGCTTGCAGAGCAGAGGTCCAGCGCGCTCGTGAGGTCTTGCAGAAGAACCTCGCTAAAAGGGCCGCCGAAGACAAAGAGCACGACGATTCCATTACCTGGTTCGGTGAGATTGCGGGTGGTAAGAGCTATGATCCTGTAGCTGCCCAGCTCGGAATGTCTATGGCTGCTGTTGTGACTACCTCGGAGCTGTTGAAGCAGACTATCATTGAGATTTGCGCCCATGACCTGGCGACACCCCTTCGAGAGGAGATAGAAGCCGTGGTTGCTGAGCATGGATGGTCTCCTGCTGCTCTGACCAATATGCGCTTGCTCGACAGTGTCATCAAGGAGACGCAGAGGTTAAACTCTGCAGTTATAGGTAGGTCTATACGATACTCCCTCCGGCATTGTGATCAGTCTGATAACATATTATAGTCAACCTCGATCGTCAGGTTCTGTCTCCGGTCACCCTACCTAACGGCCAGTACCTACCCAAAGGCACTGCTATCTCAATCTACATGTCGCAGCTCCGAAACCCCGAGGTATACGATAACCCAGACACCTTCGATGCATATCGCTACGTGAAGCTTCGTGCGCAGGGCGGGAAGTGGATCTACGCTAGCTCAGCAACCTCCACAAGTGAGGATCATTTCGTTTTTGGTATTGGTAAACCTATTTGCCCAGGGCGATTTTTTGCGATCGCAGAGATCAAGACAGCGGTAGCCAGCATCTTGCTAGACTATGATTTGCGGCTAGCTGAGGGATATACACCAAAGCTCATGCCGTTTGGATTTGAGTTATTCGCGGACCCTGGCGTCCAATTGGAGGTCAAGCGGAGATCATAAATTTTACTATTGCCCTAAAAGAGAGAAGACAATATTATTGCGCTATATTGAGATTCGTTCCTAGCTACTATTCTAAATACGCTCATATGGGTTCCTCGTGATAATCATATCATACCTGTAGTATCTTCCAGCCTTTAGCCAGCAGTCGATGTACAAAGTAGCACAAAGTTGACTGGATCGTCCTTTCGGATGAAAAATAAAGTCTCTATTCGCATTTATGACGTTTTTACCAATCACTACCATGCAATTCTTCAAAAAAGGTCAGAAGTAACACCGTCGAATGCCTCACAACAAGACGGCCCAACTCAGTATGCAGTGCTGAAACAGTGGCCATTGCTACCTCGCCGGGTAACACCGGCCTGAAAGCCTCTCATAAATATCTCACTGAAGTTTCCCCTTTTGGAATTCCCAGACAGAGGCTTGTGCAACCCCAGAGTTGCCATAGCCTCCTCAGCCCCCAGGCCAAGCGATTTCATGTAACAGGAGAATAACTATAAGAGAGATAATCAATATAAAAAGACTTGTTTAGCAACTTCTCAGCATGCGATAGGTGCAGTTTCTGCCCCATAATGATCGGGATTTCTTCTATGAATGCGTCCTGCTATTTTGTGTTCCCCGACCCTGCAGTCAGGAAGCCACAACAGGGTGGTGATGTTGCCCAAAGCTTGTTGTCTGACCCGATTTGCTGAGTGCTCGGTTCGTCCTCGGATTCAATGAATGCAATTTTCGTCAGAGGATGGCTCAGCCATGAAAGTGCATCAGCCACGCATGACTTATTTTTGTATAGCTCTCTCCCTTTGACCGGTTGATAAGAACTGCTTTTCAAGCTTAATTCTACATCAATACTACGCGGTACCTCTCGAGTGAGGATGGACGAAATACCAGAATCTGTTAATACCAACGATCACACAGCTACCTTACAACCACTACTGGAAGCCGTACCCCCTTCATCAGCCTCATCCCAGGCTGCACCAACTGAGAAGCCCGACGACACACCGGGGAAAGAAGTCAAAACTAGCAGTAAATGGTCACTGTTCTTAGCTCAAAGGGGACTAGCAGTAAATGGTCACTGTTGTTAGCTCAAAGGGGACTTGAGATTACTGTATTGGCTCTCAGCCTGATTGCCTTCGGACTAATGATCTATTTTCTGTACCATTCAGCTGACAAGCCAATATCCAAATGGAACAAAACTTATATCTCCCTCAACACAGTTGTTTCCATCTTGGCTGGAACATCTAGAGCCTGTCTCGCATTTGCAGTCAGCATGTGTTTATCGCAGAGTAAATGGAACTGGCTTTGTGGAGCAGCGCAACCACTGGTGGATTTTGATCGTTTCGATGCTGCTAGCCGAGGAGCTTGGGGAAGCCTGCGTCTACTACGATCTTGTATACGCCGCCCGTAAGTGATTTCGATAAATCTATTGACTCTACCACTAAATAATCCACTAGGCACTGGACATCAATGGGTGCTCTGACTGCTATTGCTCTACTGGCCTTTGAACCCTTCACCCAGGCTGTCTTAGCCATAGAGGGTAAGGAAGTCACTTTGGAACACTTAGAGTACGCCAAGGCAGCACATTCGAGTAATGATCTTCTTGAGACCTCTGGAAATGTTCCTCAAATTGGCCGATCGACTAGTTTAGATGGTGCTTCGTGGGATGGCGCTTCTCATTCAATAGCCAGGAGGACATGGGTATGAAAGCAGCCATATGGAATGGATTCTCACCCTTCACTGCCCCGCAAAATCTGAGGCCAGCCTTCGTCTGTGCAACCGGGAACTGTACATGGCCCATCTTTCCTTCCATCGCCGTCTGTTCCAAGTGTCGCGACATATCGAAATACGTCACCAAGTCAACTGGACCCGTTGAATTCCCTTCAAATATCTACAGTTCCGGAGCACATGGTCAGAAGTGGATGTTGGAGCCTGGGGAAAGTCTCCCTGGTGTGAGCAACCCCAGTCCACATGCTGATTTGAGAAACGGCCGGAATTTCACTTTTCTCAAACATGAGATTCCACAGCTGAATTTAAGAATTTCTAACTATAATGGGAGACCCCACTGCCGAGACTTGTTCCAACAATGTCCCGATACTTACCTATCAGCTTGTGTCACAACCAATCCAGGGCAGACCCTAACATTTCGCAATCTCAGCACCCTGGTCATGGCTATACAATACTTGGTTTCGAATGAGACTTGGCTTGATAACAGAACCACATGGGAGAACACCAGAGTTAGTGCCCGAGAATATGCATTATCATTCTGCGTGAACCGGTATCACGATGTACTATCCCAGGGAGCTTTGCAAGAAACTGTTGCCTCTTCATGGATGGAACGAGAGCCAAACTCTTACACAAACGATGATAAGGATGTCAAGGCCTTCATGAGATACACGAATCATAGTCTGGACATGGGCACGCAATTAGCGAAACTATCTGATCTCCAGATCGAGATTCCAGACGAGGACTACAAGAGACAAGCCTCCAATCTACGGCAACAGTACTTCAGCATTACACAGCCCACCATAATAGCACTTTACAATGCCTTGAGTGACGGCTTTGGCATAATTCGCAATTCCAATGATATCAAGGATCTTTCTAAGCCATATATTAATCTATCAACCACAAATTTCACATACCCAGCACTGGGAATGGGCCAATCGAATGCTGGTCTCATGTCTGGGCTTGGCCAGTCCAGAGATATACAATCAACAGTAAATAATGTCGCCCTCAGTCTGATGAAGTTGATACGAGATCGAGAGCTAGAGACGAGTCCAATGAAAGGGCATGCCACATGTATGGTTGTCATTACACATGTCAGATGGAATTACTCGTGGTTTCCTGGTACAAGTTTAATAAACGGAATAGCGTTTGCGATTCTGTGTATGTGGGAGACGCAGAAGCTAAAGAAACCAGCACTGAAGGATAGTATACTGGCGGCTTTAGCATGTGCGCCGGATGAAGACTTGCGATTGCGTCTAAAACAGGCTGCTGCGAATGGTAAACTCCAAGACATTGGGAGAAAGTTGGATGTTCGCTGGGAGGAAGACGATGAATTTGCCTGGTTGAAGGAAAAGAAGGATGATCAGCCGAGCGTTTGAAGAACGAACTAATGGTGAGATACAAAAGTGAAGGCGACTATGAATGATTATGCTATGATAATTAAGCAGATCCTGTCTACTTTAAGTCTGGGAGCTCTAGAATGACGCGTCGATACCTCCGGATTGGATATGCTCCTTTGTTGTTGGTGACCTGAAGGATAACATGCCATTCTTTATCGACTGAACTGGGCTGCTCCTCTTCCCAGCTAGTCAAGTTGGTTGAGATTCTGACCATTGGTCCTAATGCCACGTTGCTAAAACCTGCTTCATTCACAGCGAGTGTGCCGTTTGTTCCTTTTGGCGGTGCCAGTGCTTCAACGGAGAAGAAGTTGGCAGCAAGACTGGTTAACATTGGTGATGCGCACTCAGCATAAGAGTACCATTCGAAGTCCAGCCCAGATGGATCGTCTTGACTATCTGTATCGATGGTATTGCTGGCATCCAAGATGATAGCGTCTTTTAGGCCAACCTTGAAACGCAGGGGCTCACTACCCGTGGATCCGTTGACGTTGATACTCGGCGGGTGAGCGCCCTCGTCAAAGCTATCGACCAGAGTCCATTGCATACGAACGGCAAAGTCGTCTTGGTACGCATCGCGCCAGCGCCAGATAGTAGCATAAGGACTGAACCAGCTTTGACCCTTGGTGTTGATCAAAGAATCCCCGGATGTGCCATACTCGTTAATATCAGTGTCTTCCGTAACGCGAGTATATCGACCTCCCCAGCCTCCATATTCCGGTCTACCAGGGACGTTCAGACCGTTTTGAATATTCCAAATAAAGCTTGGACTGTCTCCTTCCATCGTGTAAACAATGACAGGATATTCCGCTCCAAGAGGACCCCGACGAATGTTCGGTGTGAGCCAACTGTCTGTCACTTTTGTAGTGTCTGCCGCGCCGTTGTCGGCAGTAGATATACCGGTCCATGTTCCAAGGCGATATTCGCGATAGCCATGCACGTTAACGATGAAGAAGACATCTGGCCATTTGACTCGGATATAAGCACCCGTATCATCCTGGTCCGAGATTGAGTAAACCCTTAGTCGAGATCGAAGGTCGGCAGCTTCTTTCCTGCTTTTTGTCTTTTCAATGTGCTGCAGCGCTTGAGCTAAAGTGTTGGCTCCGCCCCATAGACTAACATGGAGTGGCTTTTTGGACTCTTGAAGACGCTTCACAAGGAGTTTGGCCCCGTCGCTGATGGGCTCCCTGAGAGCCGCTCGTCCATATGACTGATAGGATTAGCTTGCGAGACTTTTTGAATCGCCAGGGAACTCACGCGAGGCCCAGATGAAATTTGCTCACAGAGCTCCTCAGGTCTCGGATATTGATTGTCTGGGTGAACATGCTGGTTTAGCTTATCAACAACCTTGGCATAGGCCTTGATGATCTTCTTGATTTCACCGGGATGGGTGTCATTTCGTAAGGACCAAGAAGTAACAGCAACAAGACCTCGGGTGTCGAATTCGTTTGAGTACAGCAGATACCGGACCATTGACATTGAGTCATCCGGCTCATTGAGGATATCAGTAAGGATGAATGTTCTCACCCGAGACACCTTTGGAAGGATGCTTAAGTCAGTCGGGCCCTTCTGCTGTGGCACAGCAAGGACAAAGCATGACTGTAGCCAGAGCACCACAGACAGAAAATGGGTAAAGAACAGCGCCATTTTGATGTCGTTCAGCGAGTCCTTGGCCTACGGTACGCGACAGACGCCAGGCTAGGTTGGCGTTTTTGTACTTCATGATGAACAGGTTTGTGACTTGGAAAGGTATCGACGAACCGATATTTAGCCAAACTTTACCTTGTTAATATCGTCTAGTCATGGTTTGTGCGGTCAAGGAAGGAAATCGGAAGCGTCATATCAAGGAATCCCCGCAAACCCCAGGTATTGACCCATGAAGCTAATGCCTTCTTGGGTTGAAGGGCCGTTTTCTGGACTAGCATTCCCCGCACTCCGGAATACCAGTATTTCGGATCTGTTTGTGATTCGCTGACGCTCTGGAAGTCAAGACTCTTCCTTGTTAGTGAATTCGGCGGAGTGCTTATTCCTGCTTCTTTGAGCGACATTGGTGGACACGACAAATAGCACGGTAACAATATTCGGCAGTCGGTCGAGTGGACTGCCTTGGAATAGCAGAGCGTTATGTCACTTGCGTTCGGGTACTGGGTAGAAAGATTGTTCATATTGACTATCAGAAACAAGAGCCTCTCGTTATCTCATAACATAGTCGGAGCGTGGCCGTTGATGTTCCTTGACCACACAGCAATTGCGACAGAGGTAAAAGTATGACTCGAGGCACAACTTCAATACTGTTACGTGCTTCAATGCTTATCTTCCCCCCAACCTGTGGGCTTGGGTTGATACTTTTCCTGAAACGTGATACCGTCTCGATGTGGCAAGTCAACTGGCCGCAATTCCGGATCAAGCAGATCAACAAAAGTCTGGTTAATCGTGCCGATCCTCAAATCAGAGATAGTAACAGATGCGTTGCGAGGGAAATCGTCAAACTCCTTCCCATCATTCTCTAAATGGTGGATCTTGTCATACTCTCGCTACTCAAAGGGTCAGTCTTGTCCACGGTATAGCTTGGAGAGCACACTCACGTCTCGCCATATGCTAAAAACAGGCACCATCTTGTACATGCTACCACGGCCTCGCTGCCACCATGTACCGGCTCTTCTCCACCGCTTGCCCCATTTGAAGTCGGACGCCATCTTGTAACAGAATTGCTTATTCATGGTATTGAACAGCTTGCCGTTGGGTCTGTAATCAGATGGTGCGCTGCGGAAAAGCTTTCCATCTTGGATATAGTAGGTGGCCCTAGTTTTCATGATACAATCCACTTTTGGGGTCTGTTGAATGAAGAATTGAGTCACAACGCTGAACGGCTTTTTCGAGTCAATAGTGTTGGTTGGTCCAGGACCGAAGAATGGTTTCATTTTGTTCCCATTGGGGTTCCAGCGACACCCGAATGCGAAACACCTTGTTTCACACCACTTCTTGTCGCACTTATGATACCACGGCGGAAGACAGGGACTCCAGGAGTAATCCGTCGATTCTATGTTTCCCTCCCATAGCACAATTGTGTGGCAGCATGCACCGGTGCGACCTGTGCCCAACTTGGGATCGTGCTTATCAGGAACCCAATCTTTGATATTGGCCCTGCCCTCGACGAACCTTTGCCCTTTGTCGCATGTAGCATCACAATACCCGGTTCCGTACTTGGCGCCGGCTTTGTCGCCCTTCATCTCGGATCTAGCGCCATCCGGCCACATCCAATTGAGCGACACTCTCGCCTTGTAACCCGGGGGGACATTTCGAACATCGACAGTGAAAGTATACTCTCCATCGTGTCGACGGGTCAGAGGCTTGTTCTGGTAATGATCGTTTTCCTTCAAAGGCATGACCCGAATCAGATCCTTGGGAACATGAGGCGCGGTGGCACCGAGGTCCAATTTCAGGCTCGTGCCGTCGGTCGATATGCCATGAGATCGATAGTCAGCGCCCTCGATACAGCAGTCGACGGGGCAGGTGTCTTTATCCTTCTTTTTACAGTGTGTTCTGTGCAAGTCCTTAATGTCGAAGCGACCGGCGCAGCAATTTGTTTCACGCAGCGAGGACTCCAGAACTATGGCGCCGTAGTATTTCTTGCAGGGCCCTTGAACACAGTTATGCCAGTTGAAAGGTGGATGTACCTCCTCTATATTGCCACATGGCCATTGGGCATACGCTGAAGCGAACAGCCAGACGCCAAAGACGATGACGATTTTCATGTTGGGGGGCAGTGCTTAGGAGTAGGGCGAGAAGACTTGATGAGTCAGAGAAAGGAATTAAATAGAAGAACGGGGGGTGCCCTACCCCGTCAAGGCCGGTGTTCTTATAGTATCTATTAATTGGTCTTACTGTGAGGGGAACCATTTGAAATGAGGAATTGGTGGGAAGTGACCTCTCAGCCACAAGCCTCAACTGCGAAACACATCTGGCTCGATACTTGACGTTTGACATTCAACCAAAATGCTGACCGATAACTATAACAAAAATTCTATTTGAATAAAACCTGGATTAGATGGGAGGTCTGACCAACAATTGATCTCCGATTGAAACAGCCTTGACCATCTTTGACTTGGGCTTCAGTGTCGCGAGTATAGCAGCTTTCAGGGGTCACATTTACTTGTGTCGCTGCGATGTTCATATGGTTTACATCAACCTGCGTTGTAAACCTACCACAGAATGATTCCGACGCCATATTTTTGCCACTTTCTAATTTTTGACAAAGCCCTGCCTAATCGTTCCACTGTGAATACAAATGAATCATGAAGCGCCAACACATATTAGAGTTAAGGGCTGTGATGATAAGCTTCATCACATGCAAACTATTAAGTTCACAGGCGCCTACCGCGAAAGTGAAGATTCGAACTTTGTTCCCAGCAATTAGGGCTCGCCTACATTTTCTCGCCGCGCCAGAAACTCAATATTCCCATTGTCTACCTATATATTATAACCCGCTTGAACATTTCTTGTCAGCCAGCAGATCCATTTCCTACGCCTACAGCTCACGATGGATTTCTTTTCGCGCCTGCCTGCCACCATCCGAATACAGATCCTCATCGACCTTGGGTCACCAGCCTGCATCAGGAGACTCATCAAAGCATCTCCCACTATGCTACAACAGTATACCGTTCATCGCCACATCGTCGTGCGGGAGGTGCTGAGGGAATCAACCAGCCTTGATCAAACTGGAGGTCTTCTCCAGGACGCTATGGCTCTCCTTTACCTCGTTGGCCTTGAACCCAAACGTTATCCAAGACAGAAATGGAGATCTCCATTCGAATATGCACTTGATCCTCGTTGGGACAAACAGGAATATTCGTTTTTTCACCATTATGCAAAACAAAACTTTCCTAACCCTCTCGAAACTTCTGACAAACCGACTCAGCTTACGGTCTATCAGCTAATCTCTCAAATGATCATTTGTATTGAAGACTACAAGAGAAAGGAAGACGGCTTTGAAGCTCAAAGACTGTCATACGCTTTCAGAAACCCTTCTCTCGAAAATAGACGCTCCTGGTCTTTACAAGAGTATAATATGAGATTGAAACCAAGCACTAAATCGCCCGTCAACAATACTTCGGCTCGTTCAAACAAGAGTTTTCAACCCGGACCGAAACCTCAGCTAGATCACATTCGGATACCTTTTTCATCTCTAAAGTCTTGGGAAAGATGCCTCTTTCTAAAAGCATTCCTGAAATACCACCTCTTTTCGACTCTGAGGTTGCTATGTGGTCCCCGTCTATACCATGAATTTCCCGCTATCTACCCTTTCTGCCGGTACCAGTCGTTACAAGAGCGAGATGCAATTGTGCTGGTTCATTCGTATCATAAGAAGCTTTGGAGCAAGATACGCCTTGGTACTGATAACTCAAAACCTTACACCGGCTTGCATAGGTTGAGATCAGTTGTTCAGATACCCACTTATCCTTCGAGGGTCTCTCTTTCTAAGCAGAGCTAACGGCCGCTGTCAGTCCTGTCTATGCCTGGTCCTCCAAGATCCACATACTCTTGCGGCTATTGATCTGTTCAAGGTCAGGGCCTCAGGGGCTGATTTGCAACATTGCTTATGACTCCTGGAGAGGCTTCAGCGTTGGCCAGTTGGTATAAAGACACGAGAAACTGCAGGGTCAACCTTATTTACTCTACTCTCCATAGCAAACATCCAAATCTCCTTACCGAACATCTCCCACGATCACATCACATACCAACAATGTCTACCATGATACCGACTCTTACTTTACTCGCCCGTGCGACTTCAACTACTTTGTCAGCGACGCCCTCGTGCACAAACGCAGTGCCCGATAAGTACGTATATGTCCCTCCGGACTCCTACAACACCAATTATGGATTCTACCCCAATTGGGAAGATAACACGGCCTTTGCGGTTGCCTTTGACTTGTCCACCGTGGCTCACCTGGCCCAGGCAGTCATCCTCAAACAGGTACTCTCCATCTTATTCCTTGAAACAATAGCAGTCTGACGTGACTAGAAATTCTGCTGGGCCACCGTCATGGGAACATCTTTGGAGTGCATCTGTTTCATCGCTCGCGCCTTAGGTGCCAGGGACCAGAGCAAGCGGCCTACGTCACGGTCTCGACTCTGCTATTCCTACTGGCACCAATTTGTGAGGACTCCATCTGCAACGTGCGATATTCAGCTAACATTGATACCCAGGGATCAATGCCTTCATATACATGATCGTCGCCCGTCTCGTCCATTTCGTCATCTCGGCACAATGGCTTGCCAAAATCTTCTTCATTTTCGATGTCATGGGCTTCATCATACAGGTTGCTGATGGAGTATGCTCGCTTCTTACAACGCAGACACGTCTAAGCTGGGACAGCATATCTATATGGTCGGCATTGGCATCCAGCTTGGCTGCGTCGTGGTCTTCCTTGTTATTCACGGCATCTTTTATCGCGAGCTTTCTCTTAATGCTCGTATAGGCAAGCAAGAGACTCGGAGCCGTTGGTTGAAGCCTCTCTGTTGGGTTGTCTACATCGTCCTTATCCTCATCGTGGTAAGTATCCCATATAACAGGTTTGCATGCCATAGCTAACTTGGTTTCACTAGGTCCGAGTTATCTTTCGTCTCGTCGAATTCGGTGGTAGTGCAAATAAAAACAATGTGGTCCTTCTACACGAGGAGTTCCAGCTCTACCTTGATGCATTGCCGATGCTCATCGCTTTGGTCTTGCCGAACGTGGTGCACCCTGGTCAGGTACTGAAAGGTCCTGGTGCTGACTTCCCATCCGCCAAGGTCAAGTGGTGGCATGGCCGATCAGTGGCATTCGAGCCTCTCGAGCTGTCGTCAACAGACAGGAGTCGATGAATACCTAACGATTGGATCGAGACGACCTTAACTTATATGCCGGCCTGTTTAAGGGTGCTTTACAGACAAAGGCTGTTGCAGAATTCCTTGATCGATGTCTGTTTCTTTTTGCTGTGATAGTTACACCAGGATCAAAGAAAGAAAGGTTTGGGGTCCGATGGATAAGAAGCGTAGTCGTTGGAAAGAAGTTTACTATTAGTAGCAATCACTGGGTATACTGCCGTTTATAATGTTAGGAGAACAGTTTAGTAGCGATGTGAGCAAGAAGGAGGGACATTCAATAGGAGAGCGTATCTATACATATAAAACCAGGGATTGGCCTGCCGCATATCAAGTATAAAATACCTAAGTAGCATGAATATTGTTGATTCAATGTATGGCTACTATGCCTTTTCCGAATCATACTAACTAGTTTAGAAAGTACCTATCAAATCCTGTCGCACTTCTGCCAGCTGGCAGCTAAACAGAGATGCATAAGTATACTACAAAGATAAGGCCAGGGCAAAGAAAGATGAGGGTAATGCATTACTATGATGCGGCTGAATGAGTACCTGCTCAGTTCTACCTGAGCCTTGATAGGAAGTTAGAGGCCATGAAAACTTATCAACAGAAACAGATGAACTTGATTTGATAAAGATTACTTAGATAGTAGCAAAAACAGAACCCCCAATAACGCAGGCTAAAATCATACATGTTATGGCACCCGCCCCTACCTTGTCCATCATTGTGATCTTTGCATATTTCGGTTTCGACACGTCGACATCCATGTTTGTCTGGCCGCCACCCGGGTTTCCTTTTGACGTTCCTCCGGTCTTCGTAGTCACTGGTGCTTTCGCCGCCGGGGCGAGGGTGTACATGATGGATTGCAGAGAACTCATTTGCGGTCCAACCCCAACGATCCCATCGAACCCGTTGGTCAACCATGTGAAGCCGCAAGCCGTGCCAGCCTTGCCAGCGAATCCTGAAGATGGTGATCCTGTACATGAAGCAGCGGCCTTCTTTGCCGTCGATAGCAGCGTCGCTGTGATGTATTCGGAGGTATGGGGAGCTACCAGTGCGGTAGCTGCCATCCAACGGGCGAGGTAGCCTTTGAAGGTCTGTTGGTCGAGGTTACAAAGCTTGTGCTCCTCGCAGAATTGCTCATAGATAACGCCATTCTTCACAAACACGGTCTTTATGTCCTCCAGCAGACCGTCTACTCGGGTTTTCCACGAAGCTTTTCCAGTCATGTTGTACATGGCAGCCGCTCCATAAAGGTAAACACCGCTATTGTAGCTCCATTGGTTAGTATCCATGGAGCTGGGACATTTCCCTTCGAAATGGACACCATCTCGGACCTGGTAATCGCTGTTGATGAGTCCGATCTTGGTTTCCCAGTCCCAAACCTTCTCAGCCCAGTCTCCGTAAGTGGTGTTGCCAGTGTAGCGAGCGAGGCGCGCAGCTATGTTGAAGAAGCAGCCGTTCGAGATGGAATTTTTGTAATCGTATCCGGCGTTCCAGGTGAAAATTTGCCATCTCATTCCACCGCCGCAATGCTGTGTATCCCAACGGCTAACATATTCGTTGAAAACGGCCTGAACTAATGCTAGCCATTGCGGCTGGTCTGCTGGCGGGTCAGGATATTTATGTTCAGCTGCCGACATAGCAGCCACTGCCCAAAATCCTTGATCATCGTTGCCTTCTGTCATAGTCTGGTTATCGGGCATATAGTCGTCATTTGTTCCGACCTGATGCAGCATAGCCTGTGTAGTAATCTTGTTGTAGCTCTCATCGCCAGTAAGCCACCAGTAGTCGATTAATGTGCCGAACATACCCCCTGCCGTCCACCCTGTTTCGAATCAGATGCTGAAGTCATCGTGTATTCCTCTTCTTTATCACTCACAATAATAGGGATCCGGTAGATTGCCTGGTGTATCGCCGGTATTGTTGCCGGTGTAGTATTTCACTAAGCCATAGGCAACAGTACTAGCAGCTTGTTTGATGGATTCTGGACAGGGTAAGTTACCCAGCAGCAAAAAAGTAAAGACCGGTTGACTTACTGTCGTCATCCCATGATACATCAATGCCGTGAACAACAGCTGCCAAGGCCGAAGTGACAGCGACCGTTTTAGCCAATGACGCTCTCATCTCGCCCAATGATCGACCAGCGGGGAATAAACTTTAATGCTAGCGCAGAGGGAGAGACTCAACTCCACGGCTTGTCTCTTTCATCAACGGAGCAATATCGAACAGCCAAGCCTGCTAAGTAACGAGTCCAAAAATGCTCTCATGAGATTTATAAAATGTATACGCAATGATTTGAGCGAGAAAACACTCTTCGTATCGATTGAGATACTCTCCTGAATTAAATGACGAATCATCTGTCAAAAGGGGTTAAACGGCTAGCAAGGAGGCGCAGTCTTGCTTTTTAGTCCAGAAACGGGGCCGAAAAATTGCTTCAGGAAATTCAGGTCAAAGGAGGCGAAGCAATAAACACGAGGAAGCGAGAGCACAGATTACGCAATCCCTGCGCTATGGATTCGCTTAAGATGCCGGGGAAATAGGTGGCATGGATCAACCAAGTCTAGACTCGACCCTCATTTCCAGTTTATAAGCTTCCGTCTTTTCCTCGAAGAAGAAAATCACTGGGCGAGTCATTCACAGGCTTACGTCTCGTGAGACACTGTTTAAGAAGGTCGTGGAACTTGTCAATCTCACCCAGGAGGACCATGCAGCAGATCAATTCATCAATCCGGTGGTCAATGCAATACCTGAATGCTAGACAACAACTTGAGATTAAAGTTCGTCTGATTAACGTCTCATTTTTGGCGGTTAATTTTAGATATGGTGCTGTTATGCCGTAAAAGATGAGACCTAGCTCATTGTTGTCGTATAGATTCATTCGGAAATACGCGCGTCTCTACTAACTTACGCGTGGCCCGCACCCGGAAAGTACCATTATCAGATGTTTCGCGATGGTCATTGTGAAAACAAGAGACATTGACATACCCTATACGGAGTAGAAGATAATTTTCTATTTTTATAACTTCCCTCGTGGTAAAGGAAACCTTATGATTTGAGCAGCCATTTATATGTCATGTCATCCTTTACTTATCTCCCAATTTCGCCATCTGAGGATGAAGAGCATACACAGACTTTTAAAATCGGGATTTTCATTCCGTCTGAGCTTCGCACGTGTTGCCACAAGCTCTCTATTACTCGCAACGGCAGTTCCCGCTACAACCTCAATTCGGTTACAGAATCACTTCCCCAGAACCCTGCTCTAGGTAAAGGATCGTTTGATTAAGCCAGCCGAGATTCGCCAATGCAACGCCCTCAAGATCTCGGCTTCATCCCTGTAGCCAATCTCGAGAAGGCACGGCAACGGGCAGCCAGAGCAAGTCGTTGACTCTTCCAAGCTGCTGTTGAACACTATAAAAAACATGCTTTTATCCCGCATGCCTCGCGCCAAAGTTGCTTGATGATGATAGGTACGGAGTAGAGCCACGCCAGATTGTCGAATAAAATTGCCGATAGATCCGATGTCACGTAATGACAGCCGGCTTATGTCCGGATAATCGGTATTATGGCAATCTTGACGGTCGATCCCGAAAGTATATCACTGAGTCACAGGAATGCGCTTTAGCACTTTCGTAGTATCTATGACAACGATTGCGCGTCTGTAAGCATTTTCTCCAGGCAACGGGCTGTTCATTCTCGGACGTTGCTGCCAGTGGTAGAACGCGATCCCATCAAGTTATGAATACATGTCTATGGCTGGGGCAAGGAAGTAGAAATCAATGGTTGATATCTGTGGTGTATGACCGGCAGAAGGTCACTGCTCTGCTTGACGACTTTTTCTCCATTGCCAGATGGCTTTGCACCAAACCCAAGTCTCGATAGTACCAAAGATGCTCAGAACTACCATTAAGAGTATTCTGGTCCATTTGCTAAGGCCCAGAGAGTTGAGACTGAAAGCTGGGTAGGAGGGATTGGGCCCTGCAGTCTCGTTTCGCTGAGCTTTACTTTTGCTGTAATCTTGTGTCATCCATCTCGGATTGATTGGTGAATTTGAAGAAACATTGTTGAATTGGATGGCCGAAAGTCTTTGAAGTGAACCCAAGGTGGATATACGCGGTCGAAAGGGAGCAATTGTGACCATGATGTATGTCAACAGTCGGGTCGTCTGGCTCTGGTAAAGGACACGGAATTGGAATAAAATTTGGAGAGATGGAGCTTCCTTCACTGTTGATATTGAGAAATTCAAAATGTGATATCGGAGATCAGGCATTGTTCTGTTCTTAAATAGACACGATGATCAACTCAGCCTTCGTATCCCGTATCGCTCGTATCGCGTATTTGACCCCACCGATGGAGTAGGATGCCATCGTCAAAATGACTTGCCAAAGAGCGAATTGGGTCATTTTCAATCTGAATTGACTCTTGAGACTGGGTAAAATAACCAGGTCTCCTTAGAACTGGGCTTCATGCCTTCCGTTTGCCATGCCATTAGAATGTTCATCTCCACGTCTGCAGGCGACCAATGGAACAAACACCCTAAAGTAAAGAAGACAATATCTTTAAAAGCTAGGGGACTGTCAGCAACCTTCAACGTAGGGGCTGGCTTCAGCGCTATGACAGTGACTCAGATCTGCGGCGTCGGAGCTTGGTCTGGCCACTCCAGATCTCGAGATGCCGCCTCGCCACTCTCGTCCTTCATTGGTCGGCCCGAAGCATCGCGAGATTCTCTCAGCTCCACTTTGCTGATCAAGTTTTAACACGTTACCTAGCTTGTCCATATCATGGCGGTCAATCGTTATGGCAAGACTCGCAATGCCTGTCGCTGCCCCCGGCAACTCCGTTCACCCCTGCTGAGTGACAACAACTTGCATCGAACCCTGAAATAGCGAGATTTCGCGGACTACCGAGTACAGGACAATTGTCCGTAAGACTCGCATTCAACATCATCAATTGATCGATTAACCTCTAATTAGAAGAAGTAGTAAAAAATATCATCATATATCATTCAATCGCTATATACATGCTGCATAATATCTATATCTAGAAAGTTCTTGACTTTGGTATCTAAATGGAGTTGTCACCGCATGAGAAGACGCCACGAATAGAGCTCTTATCGTTCTCAAAGATGTTCAATAATTCGGTGATAGAAGACCACAAGCCTCCACCGTTCATGAACAACGATTGAACGATAAGCATACCGTTAATGATACAAAGGGCAATCTTCTTCCAGTTCTTGGTATACTGGCCCTTATTAATGTGGAACCAGAAGATGGCACTGAGACCGAAGGTGAACCAGGCGATCGTGGTGGCGGAGGAGATGGAGAGGATGGAGTCGAAAATGGGGATGGCGTTGGAAATGACAAAGACGATGATCCAATAAAGGGTCACACAGGCAACCCAGATGCCCCAAGACTTGAAGCTTCGGTCTGTGACTTGGTGGGTAGCCTTGATGGATCGCATGGCGACAACATACATGTACTTGATGCCGGTATGGCCGAAAGCCATGGCTGTCGCGAACACACAAGGAAGCACGAGTCCGTAGGCGACTTTGGCGGCGATTCGGGGTGCGGATCCAAGAGCTGGAGAGGTAGTATAATCACCAGCTAAGCAGTATATGGCGACGGCGACGATTGTGTAAAGGGTAATGGAGAAGACCTCAAGGCAAGCCAAGGCCATGGGGAAATCACGGCTAGGGTTCTTCATCTCGGCCATGTATGAGACGAAGCTGATGTTTCCGGCATAGGCGTAGCAGATCTTGAGACACGCGTTGAGACCTTGTCGGAAAGTTGGGTTGCCGATGACTTGGATTTCGCGATCCCATCCTGGAGGGGCCTGCGATGGGGTATCGATACCCAGGCTGATCATGACGGTAAGAGCGGCGGCTAGAATACTGATTGTAGAGGGGATACCGGATTGCGAGACGAATTTGACGGTTCGGGGAAGACAAAGGACCCAGCAAGCGACGACGGCGATGATGACGAAGCTGACAGTACAGAAGGCATGGTTGCTCAGGGTGTTGAAAGCAACTGATAATGTTACACTGGCAGATGCACAGGTCATCATAACTTTGATCATCAAACCAATACCCGCAATGATCTCAAGCGGTCGACCACCGATGATACCGCACATATCGACAACGTTGACGACGTGGGGATACTTTCTGTAAAACTGAAGGAGTTCATAGGCAGTGTAGGCAGAGAGGGAACCAAGGCCTATAATCGCAATTACGCCTGGGACGACTCCGAGGACCTTAAGACAGCCGGGAAGACTCAATACCCCAAGTCCGACTTGGTTGGTGACGAGGACGAAGACTGTGTCCCATTTACCGAGTGTTCTGTAGTTCTTGCCGCCTTGGTTGAAGATGTTTTGCACAGGCTCGTCGGATTGCTCCTTGGAGTCCATGATGTCGCCGCCATCGTTGATAGTGTTGATCTCGTCGCCGTCGATGCCACGAATGGATGCAGGGCGGTGGTGCTCGGGCTGAGCCATCTCAGGCTCAGTCTTGGTCGTCTTATCTTCAGCGCCCATAATCAATAAAACACAGTAATAGTAGTCAGTAATAAAACCTCAATGCGAGGTAAGAAGATGTATAATGGCGGGTTATGATCAGCGACAGTTTGACGAGATGAAGCCCAACCTCAACTCAACGTCGGGCGATACGAAATCTTATATACATCCGCCAAGCCCAAAGTCTCCAGATGTTTATCTTCCGTGGAGACCTTGTAAAAAACGCTCATCTCGTTATCTCGCATGGAAGAAAAAAAGACTCGCGGAGCCCCATGGGGGAACGTGAGTCTCTCACGTAAAAGTTAGCAAATCTTCAAAAACCATCAGGTCATTGGAATGTCCCTTGGCCGAGCGAAAAGAAACGGGGCCGTGGATTCAGAAAAATAAAATGGAGTTGGTGTTACGTTATGTGTCAGCGATCTTTGCTGAATGAGAATTGGTTGGTTAAACGAGATGAACAAGAGATCTCCAACAGGAGGTGGAACTGAGATAAGAATGACATGGT
Source organism: Fusarium denticulatum (assembly GCA_013396175.1). Taxonomy (NCBI): domain Eukaryota; kingdom Fungi; phylum Ascomycota; class Sordariomycetes; order Hypocreales; family Nectriaceae; genus Fusarium; species Fusarium denticulatum. Next base: position 4,931 of record JAAOAK010000165.1, on the reverse strand, counting down.
TGGTTTGACGGTGTCTTCCATCAATTGTCTAAAGTGCTCAGTAAATATGCTCTGCTGGAGAGTGGTCGTCGTTGAAATGAGGCTCTCGAGTGCTGGCTCAAGGTGAAAGATTCGGTCTAGCACACGGCTAAATCGGACGCCAAGTAACAAGCTTATTTCCGCCTCGTACGGTGTCGGAGAGACAGAAAAACCTTGTAGGAAAATCTGCCGGCGGTATTCAACGTAAAAAAAGGTTCAGCATTTCCGTTACGCGAAAAATAGCTTGTTTTGACACATGCATTGGCCATTTAGTGGAGTCGCCCAGTCTTTTACAGCATGCCGTAGTATCCGACACCGGCGCAATAGAGGTGTTGCTATTGGAGAGAGATAAAACAAAGTGTCGGCGGTATTGTAAATTGTGTTGAGTCTATCGCCATTGAGGCGTACGGTCACGCATCGTAAGATTCTGGTCGGGCGGACTTGAGAAGTGCCGGTGAGTTTATTCCCGTTTATCTTGATAAGACGAGGATCCATGACGGGTACTGTATGTGACTTACTTTTTGGTGGAGGGGAACCGATCAGCATCCTACGTGTTCTAGAAAACAACGCGCCTCACTCTCCTGCATCCAAACCCTGACTCGCCCAGCTTCGCGCCCTCCAGAGTGACAGGGCGCATTGGTTGGAGTAAGATTCAGCATCTTATGGGGGCAAAGAAAGGTTGGGGAAATGAGGGGAGAAACCCAATTTCTCACTGTTTTTGACTCAGATGCTCCGACTTTTCCTCTTGATTGTCCAAGATCGTGGGGAACTCTGTGTCTTGGCGGTATTAACCTTTCGTGTTGAATGACTAGCCGACATGCAACTGGTCAGCAACGCGTCTGGGGAAATGACTGATGTTGACAGCACATATCCTCCCCCGTGTTTTGGAGTCTTCCAAGGAAGTGGTTTCCTTGGGGTAATTTGTAACTAGTCGCTTTTCTTGACATCACTTTATCCTTGGCGGTGTTGCTCGGTACCGAATTATCCCGACCATTGAGGGAGAAGTGTTATGTAAAAGCTCATCTTATTTACGACGATCTTGCTATATGTATGCTATGAAATAAATGTTATATAATCGACGCCACCCGCACCATCTCGCTGGCCTTCCATTTACTTGGGCAGCTCGCACTTCCAGCTGTCAGGGCTCTTGTAATTGCCCTTACCGTCATAGACATTACGGTAAGGATAGCGGCAGTGTCGTCGCTCAACCTCAACCTTTCCAGTGCTAGAGCCGTTGACGTAGCGAACACCGGTGATGGTCTCAGGTGCTTCGCCCTCCTCAACCCACTTGACAAGAGCGAGAAGGACGTTGTTCTTCGCCTCCTTGCCACCCAGGTTGGCGCGGTTGTTTCCAATACGATTGGCTCCAATTCCGCCTGAACAGTGACCGCAGCCGCTAACACGGAAGTATCGGTAGAACTCATCAAGCTCAGTGTTCTTCAGGCCCATAGTAGCCGAGACGTGATTGTAGTACTCCATTGAGTTGTCAGAGCTAATCAGGCCATCCTCAAGACCGTGCCAGTGAATGATCTTGGATCCACGCTTGCGGAACTTGGAAAGGTCTCCCTCCCATGTCTCGACGTTGAAGGGGTTGACCTCAGAAGCCTTCTGGTAATCATTGGGCCCAATGGTGTTGGGGTCCCACTTGGTATCGTTCCAGATAACATACTGGAACCATTCCGTAGAATAGGGAAAGGGCTGCTCGCCAATTGCAAAGCCAAAACCTTGATCGGCTCCAGGAGGAATTCGAGGGTAGATGTATGTGCCGTTGTTACCATACAGAGGACCGAATACCTTGCGGACTGTCTCGATCTGGGGTCCAGTCAGGCAGTTCTTGGTCTGACCCTTAGAGCAGACAAGAGCCTCAGGGCGGTACTGGCAAAGGTTGGGATCCTCGAGAATGCCATCGGCAACACCATCAAGTGGCTCGTCGCACTGAACCAAGACGTTCTTCTGAACCATGGTCCATTCCTCAGGGCTGAGATGGGTAGCCGCTCCAGGGGGTCCAGTGATACCCCAGAAACTTCCAGAACGGGACTGCAGACCGTTGAAGCGCATGGCGGGAGCACCAGCCACAATACCATCAAAGTCATCAGGGAAGCTCTGCGCCTCCTTCCATCCTTGTCGTCCACCAGTTGAGCATCCGAGGTAGTAAGACTTGGTATGCTTCTTGCCATAGAACTTCTTTGTAAGTTCCTTTCCGAGAACAGTTCCAGTGTGGACTGAACGGTAAACATAATCCTCCACGACTCCCGAGTTCTTGTACATGGAGACAGCTGAAGTGCCGTTATGACCGTTGTTGGCTCCAACAGTCGCAAAGCCAAAGCCAGCACCGTAGGCAACGTCATCGTACTGAATACATCCAGCCATTCCACCATTTCCAGTGCTCAAGAATCGGCCGGTCCAGTTGGAAGGAAGCCAAGCCTCGAGGGTAAGGTTTGACTTGGGACCGGTGGTGACAAACATAGCCACACGGCAGATCTCAACATCAGTGATAGTGCTCTTGGGCGTGCATGTTGGGTGGTTGTCAGGAAAAGTGATGTTTTTCCCAGCAGGCACGTGCTCAGTGAACCAGACCTTGGTGTTGGGCAGCTTCAGCGAGTTCTTGAAACCAGCGCATTTAGCCGCAAAGTCATCACCCTTGCCAGCAGCAGCACAAGCCCCCAGCCCCGAGAAGAGCAAAAATGTAGGACGCATATTGTCTTGCGGTAAAAAAATATCAGACGGGGTGTCGCTGAGAACCTGGAGAACAAAGCCAAGCAAGACAACAAGGCCGGCGGACAACATTATTTTATATCCGTCTCCCGCATAAACGTTTACCAAAACCCATGCCCTTGTATTTTGCGGGGGATCCTTGTGATAATTTTGAGCAAATACGCGGATGATTCCTGAAGCAGCAAGACGCCGTTGATCCCTACCAGATCAGCAACCCTCGGCAATACCATGGGAGTGCTATCGCGGATTGAGGATGGTCTGGCAGGGCGGTAGTTGGGTTCGTGAGGGGAAGAGAAGGGGTCTTGAAACCTCGGCTGGCCTGGTTGGGAATTAGATCCGGGGTGCATGAACGGGGTTAGTTGGATTGGGGAGGAGTTTGCGAGTCAAGTCTTTGTGAGGATGGGCAGAGATATCGGTCCGGATAATCTACTTGAGATGAAGACTAGTGTTATTATGGGTTTTGTTATTAGGGGCGCTGCAGACTTCTTGGAATGAGGCCATTGTGAAATTAAATCTTGCGTCTTCATATGCGAAATCGTGGTGCAATCAATACCCTCGGCGTTTGAAGTTTGACAATCCACATGCCTCCAAGAGATTGATTTCTGGTGTCTTCAACTACAACCGTTGAAATCCAGGCATGGTTCGCGGTCTTTTCTAGCTCCGACCAGCACAACCCCTGCTTAGCCGATCGATAATTGTCGCCAGTAAGAACCATTGCACATCTGTTCAGGAACCGGATAACATCCCGAATCATTGCGCGTCAAATGGATTCCCAATGCAACATCCTCTTCGTCAATGGCGGCTGAGGTGCAAGCATACGGAATACGGCACTTTGATCCCTGTACATCTGCTTCATTATCACTACTCCATGAAAGTTGATAGATGCGTGTTTTTGCAGCCTCACGAGTTCTTCAGATGTTGAGTCAAGAAGTGAAGTTGTAAATTTCATTGTAACATACAACCCCTGTGAACTTTATCGCCATTTCCGTACATTCGTATTCCCATTGACGAGGGAAATACCCCAGATCCACAACTAGTTCGATCATCTGAACTTTCTACCACATTTTGACTTTTTCATATCGGAATTATCACGGCGGTGACATTCTACCAGGGTGTCTCAAATCACGGCATGTCCATCCATAGAGAGTTAATGTTCATCCTGGCCATGTCACCGTCGGCCTCGCCCTAGCAATTCCCGTTACAGTCCGGCAAAACCATCTGTTCCCTGATCAGCATCTTGTCCCCGTTGACAGACTAGAATAACTTACTGCCCACATGTCAATAACAACATACTTTCCCTTGCTCTCTGCAGGCGGTCTTTGCAACACTCCGACAGCCAGGACATAGTTTAACCACTCATAGTCCGGGTGCGCCGCCTGGAAGACGCCCCTCAACAATGTCCTTCCATCAGGCTGCGTCGGGCCAGAAGTTTGGATGTAAATATCAGCTCCATCATGAGTTCTCAGGTTGTATCGGGTATCGGGGAAGAAAACACCCTTGGTGTCGGTGAGACCCCAGTCGGCACCAAGATTAGTGACCGTTCCCGAAAGCTTGGGTCCCTTGAAGGTTCCGCCGGTGATGGGAATCACAACGCGGCTTCCTTGACCGTAGTCGCCAATCGGCCAACGTTCGCCGAGGGTTGCGTTTACGGTGTAGAGATACTCGTAGGAAGGCGTTCCCATGAGTTGAGACGCTGCCAGGATGGCATTGGAGGCGATGATGAGGGAAGTCAAGAGTCTCATTGTGTCAATTGAACTGTCATTCGTCTATCACGGCCGATTCGTACTGGACCTTCTTCGCTTTTATAAACTCTTTTTATCCTTCTTTTTCCCTAGATCACCAAGTCGTTATGATGATTCACCGATCATGGAGAACGGTGATCGGCTCGGGGTGAGGGGTCGGCACCCCGCATGGATCTATCGGCAATTGAGTGCGGCACGCGCCGTTTACTTAGTTAAGAATGTCTTGGTCCTGTAATGAAAGAGGTTCAAGGATGGGAAGTTTCTTTAACCGCTGCGTGAGTCAAGCGCAATGCGGGGAAAGTCGATTAAGGTCAAGGCAGGCGAATGCTAGATCGGACAAAAATACTTAGTCTAAGATCTTCTAAATCTATACTAAATTATACTAAATTTACCTAAGGTTACCTAAGGTCTTTTGTCACATATGATAGAGGTCCTAAGTTTTATTGCATCCCCTTG